>JAPYYQ010000377.1:0-69046 GCA_030522585.1 Anagyrus pseudococci
TTTAGCAGGCTTTCTGGTGATGTACTGGTCGGAAAGATGGCCATTCGGTATAATAATCGAAATAATATGGTGATATTATGGTTGGAATTTCCTACAGGGATAAAGATACACATATGTATATTTAGTATTTTAGAAAATCTAGGCCTACATCGGGACGCGGCAAAATCGTGTCAAACGCTCTCATCTCTCAATGAGAAAGTCGCGGCACAGCTGTGCTCTTAGACTAATTCTCCCCGGCTTTTTTTTTCATCCATAATTTCTAAAAACCGACAGTGGCTTAAGCACATTCGTTTTTACACTTTTCAATATTTATATGTCCGTTCCGTTCGTATTATTTGAAAGTGCGGATAAAATTAAAATAGATATATTCGTAGATTAGTATGTGAAGTTTTAGCGCAAACGATCACTGGATTCTATCCGATTTTTGTGAATTTTTTTATCTATAAACGCGTATAGTCAACGGTGTAGATCGTCGTTGATCCGTCGTAAAAGTAAACTTTCACTATAGAAGCGCGTGTATAGAGCAAACGATGAGATGAAGTAAAACCGAAAGGTTTTTTGCCAACGCACACCCGTCCGTTTTTCAAGCCAAATCGGTATACACGCCGGAGGGGGGAAAGAAAGACGTAGCGCCGCGAGACATTATAGAAAACGGAATAGTTGGCGACAGTCGAGCAAGCGAGAAAGAGAGAGTGCAAAGATGGAGCGAAATGAGCGGGAAATCTCGGGAAAAAAATTAACCCTCTCACGTCGCGCTCCCATCTCGCAGTTTCTCACGCTCGCGCCAGTCTACAGATTTATGTATATCAAGAGAGAGAAGCGCAAGTAAATACGCGGCGGTATAGGTATATCGAGAGCGGCTAGTTAGCGCCGAGAGCTGGTAAAAAAAAAACGAAGCAACAATTGGAAAGCTATCGGCGGCAAACCGATTTCCGGGGCGTACAGGTAGCGGCAACGCGCGGGGGGGAAGAGAGAGAGAGAGCGACCGCCGGAGAAGGTACCACTTGCACGGCTCTCTGCAGCCCAAGAGGCCAACAAGCCAAGCGAACCGGAAGCTGCCACGGGGAATCGCCCGCGTAACGCGCTCGCCTACAAGGAAGTTTGAACTTTCTTCTTGCCAGCAGGCTGCTGCTGGGGCACAAACTGCACGACGACACTAACGCGCGCGGTTAAATGATGATGAAAAAAAAAAAGTTAACGACTCTCCTTGCGAACTTGCACTGCTACTCCGAATGGATACGGGACTTTGATGGGGCCTCTCTGCCACCGCCGAGCCTGCACGACGAGCTTTCGATTTCTTCTCGTTCGCTTTGACGAATTTTTTTTTTTCAACTTTTAGCACGTAAATCTGTTGTCGATAAACTGCATCGGTTTGAAATGTGGATGAAATTTATGTTTTTTTTTTTATTACGCGGAATAACAAGTGGGTTGTTAACGAAAACATAATACAAGAGAAAAAAAAAACTGAGTTTAGCCATCTAGGGAAAATTCGAAAAACTTTGGCGAAATTCGCGCGGAGGTTATGGGCCCGTCGCGTAGCTAAGAAAAATAGGGGGTGAAGATAATCGTTCTATCGAGGGAGAAGCTACTGATGAACCGCCGAGAAAAGTTGGTAGGCGTCGAAAACGGTGAGAATAAAGAGGTAAAGCCGCGAATAGAAGTAAAAAGGTTCAACGTAACAAAGCAAGAGGGGGTGTTTGACGAAGGGAATGTTAAAAGTATACACACACGTACCTTGAGAGACTTGTCGTTCAGGCGTTGTCTATGAAGCGTGCAAATGCAGCGAGGCACATTACTCGATCGGCCGCCTCAGAGTGACTGGACGATCGTCGTCGCCCATAGGCCTACTCGTGTCCCGCTCGCTCGCGCAGCTTCTCGCGATGTACATTCGGCTTGCCAGCAGCAGCAGCAGCAGAGCGGGGCTTTCACTTCGCGCGCCGGGCCACCTCGCGAGAGAGCCCACGTCTCTCTCCCTCCCTCTCACTCCCCCTTGCATGCTTACTCACACACAGTTCTTTACTCTCTCTCTCTCTCTTCTCGGCTCTCCCGCTCTCCTTACCCCTCCTGCTTCTTTCTTTCTTTCCGTTGGTCTCTTGGACCGTGTGCGCCTGTGTGTCTGATTACTTTTGACTATACCTGAGGAATTTTCCACTCGCCCCCCCCCCTCCCAGTTTTGACAACAAATATGATTACTTTGGATTTTGAATGTTTAAAAGAATGGGGCACAGTTGTTGATGCGCGTCGAGTCAAAGGGAAATGGTTGTATTTGAAAGGTTAAATGTAATCTTGTTTAACGAGTGCATTAAAAAGAGATTATAACGGATAAATGCGCTTGCGTTGGGCGGAATCGACGAATTATGGTTTTCCATTGAATTGAAAAATTTAGTATTTATTTGGAAAGCGGAGGCACTGCGTTCGTAACTCAGCTTTATTTCCAAGTGATTTTGACTTGTTTAAAAATTATTGACGGTCATCCCAAGAAAAATTAGTATTACGGCTTTCCGCGTATACGGCGAAAAAACTAGAGTGTGTACATTTCTAGGACCCAAATTCTGCTAAACCTGAAATTTACTCAAATAAAATAATCAATATCGTGGATACACGCAAATATTTCAACTTACTAGTTTCCGTTGAGTATATCGATTGTAAAAGATACGAAAGAATGTAATAATATTATTTAATCTTTTTACTATGCAAAAACTGCAATGTTTTCATTACGTAAACGTAAAGTAGAAATAATTTCTCTTAATACTCCAGGTGCATAAATAAATTATTGTTATACTGATTATAAACTTGTTTAAATAGAAATGCTTATCTTCTTTAAAAAAAGAACTGACAAAAATTGGCATAAATAATTTGTTTTAATTAGTAACAATGTTTCCCTCGCCGTTTGCTTGCCAAGTTCCCCGAATATCCTAGAGAGTGCTGACATCTACCGAAAGAGCAGCGAATTTTCACGAGTCTTTCGGTTGATGTCACATTGTCAAAAACAATGCAGCAGAAGACGTAACCACGTGTTAACATTTCTTAAAAATTATCATCACTCTCGTGGATTGTTGTTGATAATACTTAATGATACGAGGTTCAATTACACTTTTAATAATCACGCGAGTTGGTTGAACAAATGTTCAGATTATTTACTAGGTTTGATTATTAACCTATGTTGAAAGAATTACTGATGTTTACTAAGTATTTTGTTTTGTACATAATTTGAAAAATCGAAAAATATGGAGGGTATGAGCAACAAATTTGCTAAAAAATGTTTACGGAAGCAAAAACGAGCTCAGCACAGGCTAGCTAGAGATATGAATGTTGATTATTCTGAAGATCCATCACAAGTAAGGAAATTTCAATTTATTTACTTAAAATTATCTATTTTAATTTATTCTTTTTAAATATCATTAAATTGAATTACTTTTGCTTTAAAAGTACATAGCTATTTGTAATGCTGGCCTTGTAACTGGACTTCAAAGAGAAACTTTGGAAGAGTTTATAAAAAATATCACACCTTGTTTTCAAGTGATTATGGTACCTGGAAAATCGTACTGTTTTGTGGATTTTTTCAATGTTGAAAATTCAACTTCTTTTTACAATCAAGTTCATGGCCATGTAAAGGAGTCTAGCCAAAATACATTATTTTATCTACTGTACATAAAAACAAGTAAGTAATTTAATAAATCTTTACTTGCTAATGCTAACAATGTAAATCATTCTATTCTAGTTCCTTGTATAGAAGAAACATTGGGTTCTGAATTACCTCCTGGATTAAGATTATTGAGAGATTTTATTTCTCCAGAAGAAGAAATAACTCTTTTAGAAAGTATTGATTGGGAAGAAGACACAGGTAATATTTTAATAAGTAATAAATATTTAATGATAATACTTATTAAATATTTTGTTAATAGAAAGTGCCAAATCAGAATTAAAACACAGAAAAGCTAAACATTTTGGTTATAAATTTAGGTATGATGATAATTTAGTTGATACTAATGATCCCATAACACCAATACCAAAAAGTTATGAATTTTTACAAAAATTATTTGAAAAGCATGGCTGTGGAACTTTTCAATATGATCAGTTGACTATTAACAGATATTTGCCAGGTCAAGGTATATCATAATTGCTTTTATTAATAATTTGATGTCATTGAAAATATAAACATATTTTAAAATAGCAAAGTTTGTGCAGTGACTTAGCTTATTAACATCAATCTTGAACGTACAATCTGTGGTTTGGAAAGCTGATAATCTGCCAACTGAGCTTATTTTAACTATCAATGATATTTATGATAAAATTGGTTTTAAAATTTTCAAGGAATACCACCACACATAGATACTCACAGTGTATTTGAAACTCCAATATTGTCTCTTTCACTTGGCTCAGCTTGTGTAATGGATTTCAAATGTAAAGATAAAAGAGTATCTCTTGATTTACCAGCTAGATCTTTGCTAGTCATGGATGGTGAAGCCCGGTACACTTGGAGTCATGGCATATGTCCTAGACATAATGACAATGTTGAAACAAATAATGGCTTTTCTACCCGGCCTCGAGGTTTAAGAGTATCATTTACATTTAGGAAAATTCACAAAGGCAATTGTAACTGTAGTTACAAAGAGTATTGTGATACTAAAGAAAGAACTTTGCCAAATACAATAATTGATAAATGTCTGGCTTCAGAAATAGAAAAATCTTATGTTCATGAAGTAAGTTCTTCAATTTGTTATTTATGTTTTTATAGAGTAATTTGGATAATAATTGACGTTTTGTTAAAATTAGGTGTATGAAGAAATTTCAAATCATTTTAGTGAGACTAGACATAAGCAATGGCCTAATGTTGCCAAATTCCTTGAGAGTATAGAACCTGGTGGCTTTTTACTTGATGTTGGTTGTGGTAATGGAAAATACTTAAATGATCATTCGAATATTTTTAAAGTAAATTTTCGTTCATCGTTAATTTATTAACTCTCGCACTATATAATAATTTACAAAAAAATTATTCTTCATGTTTTTTCCAGATGGGTTGCGATCGCAGTACAGGACTTGCAGAAATATGTCGAAGTAAAGGTTTTCAAATAGTATTAGCCAATTGCCTTCAACTTCCATACAAATCAAACATTTTAGACGCCGTGTTGTGTATCGCAGTCATTCATCATTTGACAACTAATGAAAGACGACAGCAAGCCATTTCTGAGATTATGCGAGTCCTTCGAATTGGCGGCAGAGCACTTATATACGTGTGGGCCAAAGAGCAGAACAAAGACTCGGTGAAATCAACGTATTTAAAGTTCAACACAAATAAAACAAAAAAAGACGAAAAAAGTAATGCTCGCGAGTTGCAGTTTCGCAAAATCGAAAATAACGTGGCTCTTCCTGTTCACGAGAATCGAACAGAATTTACTCATAGCGACATGCTTGTACCGTGGAAACGTAAAGGCGGCGGAGACTTTTTACGATTTTATCACGTTTTCGAGAACGGCGAACTAGAACAGTTATGTTTTGATGTGCCTTCAACAAAGATTGAAAATTCTTATTATGACCAAGGGAATTGGTGTGTCACGTTGCTTAAAATTTAGCAACATTGCAATAGTTATTGCGATTAATTGTAATACTTTATATCAATTAAAATTGTCAATCTTTTCAAATAAAACAACTAGATATTTTTAAATAAAAAATGTATATATATATGTGTATATATGTAACTATTAGTACGAAAACAAATCGACGTATTTTTTGAAAAGTTTATTTAATCCCTAAGAGATATACAAAACAAACGTTTCCTTTGTAACTAAGATATTTCCTAA
Source organism: Anagyrus pseudococci (assembly GCA_030522585.1). NCBI lineage: Eukaryota > Metazoa > Arthropoda > Insecta > Hymenoptera > Encyrtidae > Anagyrus > Anagyrus pseudococci. Next base: position 5,802 of record JAPYYQ010000377.1, read on the forward strand.
AGTAACACAGAAAATGGTTTTTGTCATGAGTTTTTTCAATATTTGTATTTTATTAATTATCACCATCAATGTATCGTATTTTTTCGTTTTTTTCCTTTTTTTTGTAGTATCAGTACAATTCATTTTAACCAGCTATATTGTTTAAAATTATGCACATCTGCAAATCAGTAGTAAAATATTACAATTTTTTATTTTACAGTATTAGTCCTCTATAGCTCCCTCCGTAAAAACAAAGTTCTTGTATCTTGCTCATTGTTCTGTCATTACTACCTACATCGTACAGTCGTTTTCCTAATTATTTTTCTTTTTTCATAATTTCACGACATTATCTTATCTGGGGGAGACGAAGAGCTTAATGCTGAAAGAGGTGGCTAAGTCAAAACGAAATTTATTCTCTTCGTTCATTACGATTTTTCGATTTGTAATACAAGTCAGTCTGATTATATAGAAGCAGCAGTACGCTTCCTGCACATTATCTTTTCATATATAATTATCATTATCATCCTGGCAATAAAATCTTGAAGTAATACAGAGCTTGCAGCTCATCAGCATCTTATATAGTTTGCTCTAATCGATGACGATTAGGTAAATCTGTACATACTAAGACCTAGGAATGTTAACATTACAAGAAACCACAATAATTTATTATAATACAGCCTGCTGTACACCAGAATGATTTTTTTTTTTAATGTAAGGCAGTGCGGAAAATCGACACACCACCTCATCGTTTTTCATCGAAAAACGAACAATATACTGTGTTGTTTAATTTTGAGGAAATATTTATATAGAAGCTTGCGTGTTTTTTTTAAGAAATATCATATTTATTGACAAAATGAATATTGTAAGAAGGGGATATAACGATGGTAAGGGGCAGGGACCATTTTCTTCGTTTTAAATCAAATTAATATTAATATATCTTAATACATCAAATCTAATTGTCAGTCAAATCAAATTCTTTTAAAAGTAACTCAAAAGTATCATGTTCAATTAAAATGAAAAAAATGAAAGTCGAACGTACTATCTGCATTTACAAAGATTTGTAAAACAGACTTTAAGCACTCTACAATCCCCGTTCCAACGATAAACAGCATATTACAATCGAGAGGAGTGGAATAACAATGATCTAGGTTGTACGCACAATAACCACCCTTTATTCGCTTTTTATCTCGTTCCCTCGTTTCCTCACATCTGTGCAATGCATTATAAGAATTATTTTACGCTCATCAGCCGCGAAGGAGCAAAAATTTCGAAGAAAATTTGCTTTTTGTTTTGATTTGAAGAAAGCGGCTTTCAGCTTTCTCTCGCTCAAATAACCACTCGCTAATGATTAAACGTTACTAAGCTCAATCACGTGCGTTGCAGTACTAAGAGTATTCTAAACCACTCGAGATCGCGATGTAACGCACGTGATTGAGAACAATTCGTACCATTTAGTGGTCTTACAACATCAATATAAATTACACAGGTACAGCGAGGTGCAGCATACATCGGCACACGCCTTACTCTTCTAAATGAGAATCGCAAATAAAATAAAAGTAGAAAAAAAAGTAAAGCCACCATCTCCCCACCTGCGCGATTCATTCAAGTCGATTCGAGCATGAGAAATAATTAAAGATAAAGTATAACTGTACAAAATCGAGTAATTACAAAAAACTGCTTTAATTATTATCTTATTTATTTAAATCGCATACTACGCTGGCACCGAATGAACTGAACTGATAACGTTCCGCGAGCATATTTCTCCAGAGATGGAACGCTCTGTTGATTAATATAATTGTCTTTTTCATATTTGCTTTATTTTCATTAATAACTAAATCAAATGTTTTATCTTTTTTGCCGCTTTTAACATAGAGTGGAGACAAAGTCAGCAATCAATTGAGCCCCTGCGCCTTCCACCCCAAAATACAGAAAAGTGGGCACCATCTCTTTCTTACTCTCTCTTTCTCTCTCATTCTGTATTATTTCCTTCTCTATCCTATGCCACTTTACATGTTTACTATCAATATGTTAAAATACAAATGTCACTCATACGACCTTTAGTCAGGCTATGCATTCACACACAATTTTTTCTTTCAAATAATTATTATAATCGCGTTTTTCTTCTTTAATTATTATTGTGAACAGTCGGGGGACTGGTGGTTAGTTATTTGTTCTCCTAGTGGTGTAAGTACGCTCACGCTAAGGTCAATGGTATGTACAGTAGGTGAGGTATGCATCGGGATCAAGGACACGGGGTGATAGATGAAATTTTTGACGTGCGTCCGCTTGCTATCTGTTGTTACTCTCCTGGCTATTCGTCTTCCTCTTCCCACTCTTCCTCGCTCGCGTCCTTTTTAGCAACCGCGGGCGCGCCAACTCCGGTGCCATCCTTCATTTTCTTTTTGTACGCAGTCATTTCCTAAAAACAAACAGATAACACCATTTTATTAGTACAACTTCTTTTTTGTTTTTCGTTTGATAAATAAGCAAAAAAATTTTTTCAACTTACTCTTTCATATCGAGCCTTGTCTTTTTCAGCCATAGCCTCGTATTTGCTTTTCAGCTCAGGGCTTGCGTCAGACCATCTTTTGCCAAGCTCCTTAGCAATATCACCTACACCATATTCAGGGTTAATCATTTTGACCTTTCCACGCTCATCGTTGCAGAACCAGAAGAATGCAGAGCTGAAAAATTGAAAAGCAAATAAAATTATTAAAATTTGTTGTTTAAATATTTCTACAGATAATGTAGAAAGGAAAAGATGTAGAAAGTGCGTTTGAAAAACGAACCACATGAGCATTACTTACAGAGATCTTTTGGGTGCATTGGGATCCTTGATGTGCTTGCGTTTTTTGCCTCGTCCCGTCACTTTTTCGCCCTTGGGCGGAATGTAGCTCTGCATCTCGGTATCGTATCTCTTCTTGTCTTTCTCGGCCATCTCGTGGAAACGTTTCTTTTCCTTATCGTTCATGGTCTAAAAAAAATAAATGACAACGCACAAGAAAATTGCACGCGACACATTGTGCCGTTAAAGTTAGCTGAACTTTAAACAATTACAAGTTATGTCGGCAGGGTATGGATGTGCATATATGTGTCAGTACATGAAAATGAAATGAGAATAATCGCGAACGACAATAAACCTGCTTGAACAAAATAACACTGCGTTGGTCTTATGGACAAAAAATAGATAAATTTCTGTAACAAGTGCGAGCCTGGAAATTAACCGCTGCGTGCCCCGTAAACCAGCTGCTGAAGTCTCAAAACTCTCGCGAAAATGGAGTCGAGTTCTCCCTGAGCTCGACAAAATTTTCCGGCGTCATGGTGTGCGCGGCGCAAGGATAACTAGGAAGAAGCGGAGGGGAAGGGCAAGCATAAAGTCGCGTATTGATCGTGCGGGGGGGAGGGGAGAGGGGTAACAGTAGCCGGCGTTGGGAGGGATTTTGCGAAGGGACTTGTCGGTTTTTTTTTAAAGGATGTATGAATTACACACTCAAATTTTCAGTAATGATAACGTATTATTTCGAATGCACAAGATAACGGATCCAGGCAAAATTGAAAGGCAGAAGTGTAGATTGCCGTTGAAAATAAAACAAAGAGAGATAGATGGATTGGAGATGTAGCCCTGTGTGCTCACCTGGTGTCGAGAGCAAGGATGGAGCTAGCGGGTGCGCGAGAGCGACTGAATCGAGAGGAGCCGGGAGAACGTCCGTCGCGGCGGTGGCAGCAGCAGCGGGCAATAGAGCAGCGCTGGCGCCGAGCCTGCCCTTCTCTCTCTGTCGCGTTTGCTCGCGCACCGACATACACTACGCCCGGTTACATGTATAAAACTACGCGTACGTGCGCGGTGCACGTTGCTTATTCAACAAGACCAAGAAGGAGCCTGGTGGTAGTGATGCTATATAAGCCGTTAGAAAACAGCCAAGGAATGAAGATGAAACCGAGAGAGAGGGAAAAAGAAATTTTTAGTTTGAAAATAAAAAAAAAAAAGATGAAAAGGGTTTGCTGCCAACAGCGGGTGCGTTGCAGCAGGAGAGAGCTTCGTTGCTTGGCTGAGAGCGGAGATGGGAATCAGACGAGCTAGAAAGAGCGAGAGAGATAGAAGAGAGAGAGAGAGCCGGTAATGGCGTGAGGGGGAGGCGTTCCAGTCGAAGGGCGAGCTTACCAGAGGAGCGAGCGGAGAGAGAGAGCCGGGAGGGGAGCTGAAGCTACAGCAGGCCGCGCGCGCACACAGGGGTTGGTCGATAGTACACGGCGATTTCGTCCTCGTTCTTTCTCGCTCGTCTCTCTTTCTCTCTCTTACTCACCCACTGTGCCTTCGCTTCGTTGATTTTGGCTTAGAGTAGCAGCAGCGTCGCGACGATGGCAATAGAGAAGATGTTTTTTTTTTTATACTTGATATAATCGAACTTTTCAATATTTTTCTTATGCAGGGTACGTTTTTTTTTCGTAATTTCTCAGTTCGCCTCCTACAGTTGCATTTAGAAATTAGCGGTGCTCCGCGTGCGAAAAGGGCAGAGCGGAGTCACACTGAATCGCGAATTTGAAAAACTCGAAAACACCTGCGCGAGCGACTTTTGCGCGGATATATAGCCGTTGCGCCGCGCGAGCGCACGGCGCAACGGCTGCTGAGTGGTAATGTTGCTGGAGGAGGGGCAAGGGGGGGGGGAGGGGAGGTCTGGATGGCGCCTGGCGTATCTGCTTGCCCGGCTGCTCGCCGCCGATGCAGCGGGCTCGAATTCACCCGCCCCTATCTCCCTCCCTCCCTCCCTCTCTTGCCCGCCCCCGCAATTTCAGTACCCCGCTCTTTGCGCGCCCCGCCAAACTTAACGAACGGGAAAAATCGAATGTTCGTTTTCCTCCTCCAGCGGAACTACTGGCACCACTGCACGCGCGCACCTCCCCCCTCCCCCCACATTCATAATCAAAGTGTGGGTGGGGTTCGTGTTTATTAAAAATAAGGAGAGAAAAAAAGGTAGATGCGTCGCGGCTGCGCAGAATAGAAAGAACAGGCGAATAGACGACTGCGATAGCTTTGTTAATTTTTTCCTCTTCTGCGTACAGCTTTGCTCTTTGCCATAGGGAAGATATACGTTGTTCCATCGAGATTCGCTAAAGATGCCGAGAGAGTCTAAGCAACATTTTCGGCGCCCGACACGTTATTTTTAGGCTCTTTGGCAAAATTTAGGAAGAGCGCGTCTGGCCGCAGGAAGAATATTGCTTTCCGATAACGTGCTAAATTTAAAGGGCGCGACTGGAATGTAGATTAAATTGGATTTTTACGTGTAGCCCCCCTATCCGAAAGGAGAGTGGTATTTTTGGCTATTTGAAAAATTAAGCGGTAGTGCACTTGACATTTGAGCAGACATTGTTCGACGATCCTCGGATATTATGTTGATTTGTCGCTGCTACTACTCTCGTAGCTATTTTTCGAACTATTTATTTTTTTAAACTAAATTTTCGCACGATCCAACGCCAATTAAAAAATCCAGTATGTTTTCGTAATGCAAATACTCATTGTGGGGCAATGATCGAAGGAGCTTAATAAGCACACAAGGCGAAGGGAATATCGGCGATTCACGTTCGAGGCGGTATAATAATAACACATGCATAAGGCCGCAGCTATCAATTTTCTGTTTGAGCACCGAGCAAAATTTCCTTGCTCAACTTCCGAGGCCCCGGGCTGTACCTGCTGCCGCCGCCGCGGCAGCTCTGCTCGTCATTGATTATCCTACGAACCAACTGGCAACGTTAGCAACTTTGTGTTAAATTTTTGTATCCATTTGATATATATTTTGTTTCTGTACTTCTAACAAAATATCCGTAGATATTAAATTACGCGTTCAACTTTATCACGACTCGACGTATCTCAATGTCGTATTTCTTTTTTATTTACAATTCTCTACGTCACTTGTAAATATATAATAACTTCATTGTCGCGGGAATGCGTTACGTCAGTTGAAGCTCTTTGGATACGTATTTAATATAAAGTCGTCATTTTCATATTTTCATTCTCGAAATGAAAATATATAACTCGTACGAGCGGGGCCCGCCTCTTACTCGATAGTATACACATGCACACGTGGAAGCCGATTAATATTCCAATACCGTATTTACTGAAATCGTATACTTTGTTTAATTTTGCCGAGTAGCATTCATCGAACGACATTTTTAAGCCAAAAGGATTTCCAGCAATCGTAAATGCAAACTAAGAAAGTAAAAAAAATACGTCGCAGCGAAGTTGCGTTATTCAATTTGATATATATGTACCAACGGAAACTCCGATGTCGCTCTCCCGAGATCGCCTAATGTATGCATTAGTATTTTTCTATTATGGATTTTAATGCTTGAGAGTCCCCCGCGACACATCGCATATCCGCGATGAGTAATCGAGAAGGAGCCAGTGTTGTCGTGCGACAGAGAGAGGGAGAAAGAGAAGGAAAGAAAAAGAGGAGAGAACACGGCGTAGCTGGGGCGTTTAATTCGTTAGCGGAGCGGGAGTACGGCCTCCTCTCCCGGATCGTCTAAGGTCGATGGTAAATGCTTGAGGCGCCGCCGGCTACACGTATAGGCATATAAAGCCGACGACAAACGTTCGCAGCAGTAGGGGACCACCACCCACCCCTCTTCTCGTCCGCTGTCCCCGTTGTCTCTGTGTACAGCTGCAGAGTATTACGCGCGCGGCAAACGCACGTGCATGCTCGACACGACTCTTCCTACTCTCGGTGCACTCAATGGAACTAACTATAAGACGAGGATCTGACGAGAGGCTGTCTCTCTCTTTCTCGCCTGCTCTGCGCGGACAATCGCTTAGCGTGCGAAACTTGAATTTTTATACCCGCGTGCTCGAGATGTATCGCGTAAACATTAACCAACGTAATACGTGGCGCGCACGTGTGGAGGGGTATACTGTAAGGATCCTTGGATTGACACTACTAACGTGTAATTTTCTTTTTAAAGATTTTTTTCGAAATCTCTTCAAATTTTAACGATTTGTTTTAGAATAGAAGCAATATCTGTCAGTTTTAGATGTGAGACTACTTATTGTGAGACACGATGAAAATATAGGTTTTTTTTTAAAGATTCAATGTTGAATAAAAAAAATTTTTTTTTAAGTGTTAAAGATCGGATAAAAGTGGCAAATTTATTACAAGAAATTTAATTTTCCGATAATTTTGACGGTCACTTTACGTGTAGCGTGCCTTTACATAACGCTCAACTTTTCTTTTCGTTCACGCTGTTTATAAATTGATAAAAGTTTAAAAATATATTGGAAAGTGTTCGCTCAATACAGAATTTTTTTTACTCAACTGCAGATTCATTAAAGATTTTAATAGAACTATAGCAAAAGTATAGTTTGCACTTCAGTGACAAATTCACTTTATCGTAAAAAGTTGGAAAAGCGTAAGTATTAAAGGTAGAGTTAATAAAAGAGAATAAAATATGATTAGACGTATGAGAATCGATCAATCGTTTAATTAAGAAATACGAGAAATTCTGGAGAACAACGACTTTGCTCTGACGCGGAAATGAAAAAAATGATTAAAATATATTGAAAACAGGTTCGAGGTGAAAACCGGGCAGTGCTGGCGTTGGCTTTTATGTGTAGGCGCAAGTATAGGGTGTCGCGTCTGACCGGTATGCAAAATGAAATATGAATGGATATGGTGATGGTTGGTGGCATGTGGCGATATCAGAGGGAAAATATTAAAAAAAAAAAATAAAGGCCCAGAGCTTGGCACTTTGGACTCACCTTCCACCTGAGGGCGCACTTTTTGGAGAATTCTTGGAAGACGATGTTCTCGTCGGGGTGTTTCTTCTTGTGTTCCTGGCGGCATGTCTGAACGAAGAAAGCGTACGCCGTCATGCGTCCCCTTGGCTTGGTGGACTTTGCTCCTTTACCCTGTTGTACGACGATGTTATTATGTTGTAGGTTATTTTGATGATGCTGCAACTGCTGTAGCTGGTGCTAAAAAAAATCGAGAAGACAAAGGGCCACTGCGATTAGCAGACGGAAAGCTCGTGTGTGTTAATTTTACCCAGGGGGGATTCGTTTTTCTCGTTATGCATTTCTTGCCTCCGGCTACTGGAGAATGGGACGACTTTTCGCGCTTTCAGCTTAAACAATAATCGCCGAACCGCTACCGGGAACAGCAGCACCGCGATATTGCGATAGCTCCGTTCGGCTGTAGCTTGTTGTATGCCTAGGCTACTGTACTCTTGTACATTGTTGGATCGAAACTGTTTGCTCAACTATGATGACCTACTCGACTTGAGGCCTTTTCGGCCTATCGCCACTAACTGGGATTAAGATTATCAAAGATACTCGTAAATCTGCGCCCGTTCATCATGTTTCCCAACTTTACAACAATCTCTGCGCTGGCTATTCGGCTATTTAACACGCATTTAACTGGTAAAACCGTATTTCTAGCTCTAGCCTCATTAATCTGATAAATTTTCAAAATAAACATTTATATTTTTACTTGGCATTAGAAAATTCAGTTCTTAATTATTTTTTTCTAATTCTTTCATAAGTTTTCAATTACATAGCAGCGGCATTATTATAATACAGCACCACAATTTTTATATAAATTACAAGCATTTTATTATTCACGGTCTTTCGAGCGCTAAAAAAATGAAAAAATTGAGATTCTCTCACTTAACAATCATAACGGAGCACTTTTACTGAAGAAAGTGGTTCCAGCGCTCCATTTTTGCGTTTCAGTATAATCGGAACACTTTTCAAGCACCACTAAAAAAAATCTTTCCTTTCTCGAATAGCGAGAAAGAGAAAAAGGTAATTAAACTAATTACACGCGAAAGAGAACGAAACGAAAAATGGAAATATAAATATCGTACAAAATTTAACATTTATAATATACGCTCGAAAGAACCAGTTTTTTTTTTTCTAAAAACATAAAAAGGTTACGAAACGGAATTGGCTTAACTCGAAATGAAATGGGCGAGCAGAAAGCAAAAAGATATATTTCGTAGCTAACCTTCAAAAACGGGCCAATTACATATTTGCAGCGAGCCCAAGTCACTGACACCGAAACCGGCGATGATGGTATGTCGTAAACGAAACACAAAAAAAAATCAACGAACCGGATCAGCAAGTCGATTTTTACTCTTACGTATCCAATTAGTTCTTAAAATTAATATTATTTTATATATTAAAATTTAGAAAAAATCGTAAATACTGCTACTCAAAAATTACACTTAATAAACATACTTTTTAAGTATAAAAAATAAGTTTGCAAATTGTGAAATTCGTGTGGTTTAATATAAAAAAAAAATTATTTAAAAAACCTATATTATTAATGTAAACTTGTAATGTTATTTATAAAAAGGAAAAAAAATGAAAAATAAATGATAAAAAGAGGCAATAAAAATATGAGGGACCGAAAAAGCCGGCTCTGTCGAAAGCACGGCCGCAGGGCGAGAGCGGGGTCGGCGGCGGTGGTGGCCGCGAGCGCGAAGCATAGAATCAATAGCCGCGGAGCCCGGAGAGCGGGGCTCTCTCGCACACATCGGCGCACGGGCTCTCCTCTTACTGCGCGAGCGAGTGGCAGCGGACACGCCGACGTTGCCGCCGCCACCACCGCCAGCGTCGAACCGACATGCACGGGGGGCTCTCAGGCCCAAAAAATTACAGAAACAATCCTCAAAATTAAAAAAGATTGCAATAGCGTAGGAAATCACCCATAGTCGTACTGATGTTTTAATATCGTTGACATTCAACTACTATCCAACGAACGTTACTAATTTAAAATATTCTAGTTGGAAAACTACATCAATTTAATTAAAAAATCGCTCTGATTTTATGGTTCGCCAACAAATTTTTATTTTCAACAACAAGAGCGCAATTTCTTTCTACCATTTTTCGATAAATTTTCAACTGAAGCATCCGCTTATTTATCGGCTTAATTTTTCATTCTAGATTCATGCTCTACACTAACGCACACATTTAATTTTAATTTTATAAAATAACTAAGATGACATATGCTTGAAAAGAAGACTAACAATAGTGCGCTTGTTTATATGACAAGGAGAAAAAGAGATCCATTTGCTAAAGCAAAGGAGACGTAAGGCCGATATGCTTTGGGCTTTTCCATGTGTTGCTTGTAAACAAGAGGAGAGCGAAGATCTTTTCCGATGAAACCGCGGGGTGAGAAATGCCGATGTTAAAAAAGACCGATGCAAAAAAAAAAGATCGATCAGATCCATCAGAGCATGGCACGGGAAAAGCAAGGGGCAGCAGCCGCGCGCTGGCGTTGCAGTGACGGCAAAGAAAGATTCGACATGGCTCGGGCCGCGCGCACAAGAGAGCGAGGCCCGCAGTACAAAATGGACGGGAAAGAGAGCCGCCGCCGACGCCGCTGCCACCGCCGCCAATACTCGCGGCGCGCTGCTCGGAGGCCGCTCTGCCGGCAGGCCGAAAAGCGGCGTCGGCGGCACACACGCACAAGAAAAAAAAACAAAATACGGAGAAGCTGGCTTGTATAAGCGCGTGAAAGTCCATGATAGGTAACAAGCTCGATTTTTCGGAATCGCGCAGCACACGTTTGATCGCGAATTTATTTACCGGACACGCTCGGAGAGCAGCAGCTCTCCTATACACGCACAGAGAGAGAGGGAGAGAGCAGGGCAGAGAGCTCGAATATGAAAATAACCTTGGAGCCGGGCGCGCTTGCGAGAAAAGTGGAGTGTTTCTCGGGCTGCCGGCGATGCTTCGGCAATATAGCGGTACTGGCCCGGCTTCTCTATTTTGTTTCGAATCGAAACAAACGGAAAACAATCGAGGATTTTTCAACGGAATAATATTCAGCGCGTCGCGCGAAAACTCGGGAAGAAAAACAAACGACGACGCTCGGAGACGTCTCTTTCTCGAGTATATTGGCAAATCCAAATGACTGAAGCCTCTCTGTAATTATCTAGAAATAAAGAATTGTTTTGGTAGGGAATACGAACGATGGCAAACGTACGCGGTGATTATCAGTCGGCACGGCGTCACAATCGTGTTTTCACTCGTGTGCGCGCGTCTCCGATAGAAAACACTGTAGGCAAGAGAGGAGGCAGCATAGGCACACGCACGCGAGGCGCGCTGCGTCGCAAATAGCACATACGGTTGTACGGCAGAGCCGGCGTCCACGTGCGTGTCAACGAGAGCACGGACGACCGGCTCTGCGTAACGCAGCTCTCTCTGCGCCGGCGAGCTGAAGTCGAAAATGTTTTAGAGAAGTAGAAAAAAAAACAATCGAACGCACGCAGTCTCCCTAGGTGACACGTCCTGACGGAGGAGACGTGTCTCGGTGTCCGGCTAGGACCGGCGCGGACTCTCTCACGAGGTCCACGTAGCCGAAGGCAATAACATAACAAGATTAACAAAAGCCCGGCTGGCTAGTTTAATGGGGTACAATGAAAAATGATGGGCTGGGGAGGGGGGGAGGGACAGCGGCGCGAGAGAGGACGAGGGGGCCGGGGGTAGGGGAGAGAGGGGGGACGGGGGAGGTGTTGGTGTGTCTAGGTCGTGATGGGGTGCAACTAACCGGCGACAGTATTTGCGGCGAGGTCTGTGTGGTGATCGAGGCGAGGTGCTGTCCCTGCTGAAGCTGCTGCTGGTGCAGGTTGTTCTGTTGGTCCATGACGCCGCCAGGGTACCACCACTGAACGCCGGCCGGTCCGCTGGGCGCGCTCACTGGGACCCCGGTCCTGTAGTCGTAGCCCTTCATGCAGGCGGCCGCGGCGGAGACGGGACTGCTGCTCGAGACCGGGCTGCTCTGGGCGCCCGTCGTCGCGGGGTTCTGGAAGCTGGAGGCCATCTTGTAGGAGAACAACTGCTGCGTGGCCGCGGCCGCGGCGGTGCTCCTCACGATGTCCTGGTGGTGCTGGTTAAGCTGCTGCTGATTGAGCAGGTGCTGTTGCAGGTTCTGCTGGTGCTGCTGTTGCTGTTGTTGCTGCTGCTGGGCAGCGGCCACGGCGGCGGCCTGCTGCTGGGCCGCCTGCTGCTGCGCGGCCACGGCCTGCTGCTGCTGCTCGTTCAGGCCCGTCGGCCACCACGAGGTCGCGGTCGCGCCGGCCCCGGAGCCGTCCTCCCGTCCGCCTGGGCTGGCGTTGGCCCAGCCACCGGTTACGCGGTGGTGCTCCGACATGTCGTGTCGTCGTTGTCGGGCGAAGGCGCCGCCGTCTACAGATTGTCCGTCTCTGTCGCGCGCACACGCTTCGCCGGCAGGCCGTTCGCGCGCGCTCTCCCGTATAGGCTGCTGGCTATGGCGAGCTGCTCTCTAGCGCGCGTGCCTAGCCTTCTCTCTTCGTGGGGCTCTGCTGCCGCTGCTGCTGCTGCGGCGGCGGTGGTGGCGGCTGCTGCTGCTGCTGCCTACCGTCTCCTCCTCCTCCTCCTCCTTTTGCCGCCGCGCTCTGTGGAACTCCGGCTCCTCGTTGCCTTCCTTCTCACACTGCTCTTCTCCCGCTCGCTTTCTCTCTCTCTTTTTCCGTCTTTCGCCTTCTCCCAGACAATTCGTCGTTGGCTCGGGCTTCGAGAGCGTCTCTCTGCTCGGGCACTCGAGAGGACGACGGGGAGGCTGCTGCTCGCGTCGGTCTCTCGCACTACGTAGCAAAAGCACTGCCAGCGACGAGGAGGTATCTACGCGCATCCACGAACACGCGCACTTTTGCTGCTGGCCGCCTCGGAGCGTTGCATTCGGCCAGCCTCTCCCCGGCCACGATGACGGTGGCACAACTCCTCGGCTGAGCGGGACGCCCAGAGGAGGGGGGGTCCGGTCGTTTCTCGGACTAAGCCTCTAAGACGCTATCTCACTGTTACCACCGCTAGTAATAGTATACTGCTGCTCTGCTGCTGCTACTGGTACTCGCTCCTCTTGGCCTCGGCACAGAGGGCCACACGCGCGCACACCGCGCTGCTGCTTCTATACTCTACGCTTGCCACGGCTTTGTGTGCTCCCTCGTCCGTGATCGCGCGCGCGCGTTAGTGCGCCGAGCTGTGCTGCTGCTGCGAACAGCGTCAGTGGCGGCGGCGACGGGCGGCGCTGATGGTGGCGGCGGCGGCGGTGGTGGTGGTGGTGGTACTACTCGCACTGGTGGTGGTGGTAGAGAGCGCCCGGATAGCTTGACTCGCTCTTTCTCGGTCTCTCCCTCTCCCCCGCTTGGAGCCGCCGCCGACGCCGCTGCTGGCGCGGGTCTCTCTCCTTTTCCCTGGCTGCGTTGCCGCGTTCCTTTGCTTTTTCGCGGGAGCCGTATTATTTTTTCATGACAACGTGATCGTGCAAGAATACCAGAGCTAGCCAAGCGATTCTTGCTTCTGACTTTTTTCGCCTTAACGAATATACATCTCCAAATGACAAGTGTGCTCAAAGTGTGAACACTCGCTCAGGATGTAACAGAAAAGAAAAAATATCCGAAAGACGCACGCGCTCTCTTGGCGTAACCGTCGTTCCCTCGCCGAGCTCTCTCTTTCTCGCTCGCTTTTGCGTCTCGGCAAACTCGGCGTTGCGCGCGCGCAATTACGCTTTTTGTCTCGCGCACAGAGAGAGAGAGAGACAGAGGCACCGGCTGTCTGGAGTTATAATAGAGATGTAGCAAGAGAGGGAGATAGACGAGGACGAGGAGGATCCGGCAAAGAACGAGAAAAGCACAACGACACTAACACGCGGGCCAGCGTAGAGCACACGCACGCTGGCTATAATACGGGGGCTGGAGGCGGTCGGTTCTCTCGCGCGCTCTCCTCTCGGGGCCAAAACAGTACGCGCGCGAGCGAGAGAAAATGTCGGCAGCGGCGCTGTTGTGGACGATCGTGGGCAGCGCGCCGGCAACGGTGGCGGGGCGGCGCGCTCGTCGTCGATGCCTTGTGCCTGCCGCCTTCTTCTTCTATCCTTCTCCCTCCCGTCTTGCCCGCTCACACATATACAGCGCGCGCACTTTCCTTCTCTCTTGCTCACACTCTCTCTCTCTCTCTCGCACCGAGAGAAAGAAAAGGCGAAGGCTCTCCTCGGGGCGGCGGTAGCGTCGAGAGGACGCTCGCCGAGTTTGCCTCAGCGCGCGTGTATATACGTACGTTCGGGTATACGTGTATTCGTTGGGCTAGTTTTTCCGTCTCCGTCGCACTCTCGTGAATTGGCGTCAGGAGCCACACACAGGGGCTTTGTACAGCGGGCTCGGGCAGGGAGAGCTGGGAGAGAGAGAGAGACACGCACGGCTTGTTCTCTCCACACATTCGACGCTCTAGCGCTGTAACGCAGCAAACGTTTGTAGAGGCCCCTAACGCTTGGCCCCCGTTCTCTCTCTCTTACTCTCATCACTTGCTCCCTCCCTCGCCCACTCATTCGATCTCTCTCTTTCTCCCCCTTGCGTTATGAGCGTGTGTCGGATTGGGAAGGGACGCCGAGAGAACGCTGGCTTATAGGTAGCCGGCCGTTCTCTCTTCCCCCGACGGTCGGCCATGCTTGCCATGCCTTCACCGCTCCTCGCCCCTTCTCTCTTTCTCTCTCTCTCTCTCTGGCCTGCAAAGCAGACACCCGCGCGACCTTCCCCTTCTTTCCTCCCTCGAGCCGAACGAGGGAGAGAGCGAGCGAGGGGCGCGCGCGGACGGCTGCCATCCTGCTCTCCGCGCCTGCGCTCACCTTCGGCTTTCCGAGGCTCTCCCTCTTTCCCCCCTTGCCATTATTCCGCTCTTTCTCTCTTTCCCTCCTTCTTTTTACGCGCGCACGCTATAACACAAGCCTACCGCACCGTTCTTTCCTGCCCGCTGCTCTGTAGCCTGCTGATCGTTCGGCGTTTTGGCCCCTCTGTCTACATGCCAACGAACGCAAGGAATAGAAATTAGGAATAAGCGGCGTGCGAACGCCAGGGAAAACCTGAGTTTTCCGGAAGTTTCATTTGTATTAGAAATTTCCTTGAGAATAAATGCTTGGTTGGATAAAATATGAAAATTTCGTTTCGACGCTTATGGGGTTTGTAAATAAAATTACAATTTTTCATTGTTCCTAGTTTATTATTCTGTAAAGACGCTTCGAGCAATTGGGCCGTTAAAAAAAAAATCTCGTTCGAAAGATTCTGTATTTCTTTGTCAAACTACCGTACGCGCATCAAACTGCCAAAGGTAACTTGCCAAACCGTGGAGGAGCTTTTGAAAAAATCGAATGACCGTGGAATAAGATACGGCCGTTCGTATTTTTATTAACGGCTTTTCCACGCGGCGCCCACGAGAGAAGAGGGAACACGCGGAACCGCAATGGCGTTTCTCTCTCTCTCTCTCTCTCTCTCTCTCTCTCTCTCTCTCTCTTTCTCCTTCGAGCTTCGGCAATAAAGCCCCTCTCTTTCTCTCCTCTGCCTCTCTCGTCCTCGGCTTCCCCCGATGGCCCTCTCTCGCCCCTCGTATAATAATAAAAGAGGAACAGAGCGAGAGAGCGTAAACGACGGTGGCGTCGGGCTCCCCCTTCGCCTTGTGTCGTTCGCTCGCTTGCTGGCGAGCGAGCGCGCGCGCGCGCCCCGTCTCCCTCGCGCTTAATGGGCAGCGTTGCCGAGCAGCGAAGGCAGCCGGCCGTTCACAAAGGAGAAGTCGCTCGAGCCGACCAATCGGCCCGCCGGGCGAGGCCCGCCCTGATGGCGGGAGAACGTCCGAGCGAGCGATGAGGCAACGCCGCCTTTACCGAGGCTTATTCTCTCTCTCTCTTTCTCTCCTCCGCCACACTCTTCTTTGCCTCCTCGTTCAGCATCTCTCTCTTGCCGCGTTGCTTCTCTCGCTTACTCTTGTGCCTTGGGTCTCAGAGCACACTCTTTACCCCGGAATTGCCGTCAATGCCGTGGGTTAACTATAGCGTCAACCTTAGCCAAAGTTTAAAGTTGAAGTTGCCCAAAATTTGATTTCGTCGTTTTTCAATTAGCAAGCGCAATATTTCGGAAAAATACAAGCGCGCGCGCACTTGCTTGAAGCTCAAAATCAACTTCAACTCTCTAATTCTTTCAAGTGGATCTGCCGGCCAAACGAGCCAATTTGGATCATAAGTACACAATATTTGGCAAGCGTTTTGTTTGCATCCTTCATAAGTCGTTTTCATGAGAATCACAGTAGTACAAGGAAAAAGAGATGAAGCTCAACTTCGCATTCCAAAGTACCGTAAGGAAAGAAGAGACGTAAAAGAAAGACGTTTAGAGGGGGAGCCCGTGGCTCTAGATGCGTAAACAAAGTATTTTGGAGAAGAAGAAACCAAATATATCAACTTGGTCAGCAGCAGCACAGTTTTCCCGCGCGTTTTTCAAGCGAAACTGAGCTCGCGTGCGCGCACGTACACCAGCATGAGCGCACAAGAGAAGCAGCACATCTTGCACGCACCTACAGAGATATAGAAAGCGTGTGTGGCGCGCGCTTGGCGTAGGTTTCTCTTTTTTTTTTCTTTTTCACGTAATCGCGCTCGTTTATGTTCCGCCGCCGCCGCACGTTACAGGCAAACGTGATCCGTTTAGTTCGTTGGTCGTTTCTTCGAGGCCGGCGTGGCGCCCACGGCCCGTATCCCTTTGTTTTCGAGAAACACAGCGAGCGAGCGAGCGCGCGCGCGCGCTAAGCTCCTTCGTATCCTTTTCTCCTTTCGAAAATTCCAGCCGCTGTATACCTCCTTGAATTTTTCTGCCCGTCCTCCTTTCTTCGTCGCACTTCTACAACGTTTTCGGGCTTTGTCTTTCATTTCGCGCGGCGCAGCGGTAAGAGAGAGAGAGAGAGAGAAGCTAGATAGGATAGCTCATCGGTATGTGGCGACTATACTGCTACAGAAAGAAAATACAACTACGCGCGAACTATTGCGCAATTGCGAGGCGCGCTTATGCAATGTTGCACATATATTTTATTCTCCCTCGCCGCCTCTTTTTCTACGGACGGACCTCCAACAGCTCCTCTTTCTTTCTCTACATCCTACTATTGTAGATGAGCATGACATAGTCTCCGAGACCGACATTCCATCGCACGGAAAACTGGTTTGTTTTGGAGAGAGAAAAAAAACGAAGTGATGTATTCGAGCACGTCGACCGGAGAGTGATGGGTTACAACAAAAAAAAAATAAGTGCCAAACAATTGTTATTGCCGTTTCCGTGGAATAGCGCGTGGGCGAAAGTAATACGCATTATTGCTTCGCCGCCTCTATTTTTGCTATGCCAGAGCGTAAACAAGCAGCCAGAGCGAAGAGTTGTAAAGCCCCTGCGGGGTGTTTATTTCGGCATCGCGGGTTAAAAAAAAGTACAGAAAAGGAAGAGTCCACCATTTTATGCTTAGCAACAAAAATACATTTCAACAATTTTATAATACAAAAGTGGATAACAGCCTCAACTTCCGTCTCTCTCTCTCACCTCTCATCTTGTTGATAACAGCGAGAACTGAATGTGTGGGCCAGACGCGTGTGCAAATACACACTAAAGCGCGTGCGCGCGACTGTGTGGGTGCGTGTGTATGTAAAAACATACAGCCAAGAGTGCGCACATACACACACACACACACCAAGTCGTGGCGCGCTCGCTTGCGCAGAGAGCGGCGAATCGAAGCTCTACGAGGAGAGAAAGAGAGAGCGAGGAAAAAAAGAGACGAGGCGAGAACCGGGTTCGGGTCAATAAGACGCGTGAGGGGAAGAGAGAAGGAGAGAGTCAATTGCGCGGGCTTGCGGGACGGGCGGCGGGAACGAGCGAGACGGAACGAAGCGCTGCCGCCGCATGAGCTCACATTCCCAGGGCTAGGCCAGCAGCAGCGGTGGTGAGCCCGCTGCTGCTGCTGCTGCCTAACGAACGAATCGAACGCGCGCAGGATGAGAGCGAGCGAGAAAGAGGGAGACTGTGAGCCCCAATGGGGGAATGAGCTGAACGGGGGGGGGGGCAGAAGGACGAGAATATTATATTGAGTAAAAAGCCTCGCCGGAATAATGAAACAAATTTTATTTTCTTTCTTCTTTTATGACATTAAAATTTTTTTTTATTTAATATTCTTCTTCGTCAATTACGTTGTTTGTTATTAGTTTTTAGCAAAAATGTAATATAGCAAGGTAATTTGTAAATACGAAATTTGTCAGATATATAATAATGAAATATGAAAAAATGAAGTAATTTAGTTTTAAAAAGAGAGTGGTTAAAAAATCAATATATTGATTAATCTTTAAAAACTTTCATATTACATAGTAAAAAAAGTAATGAGACTAATATGGATATAAAGAAATCTTTTTTATATATATATAAATTTTAAATAAATAATTTTTAAAGTATTAAATTTCTACTGATCGTACACAGCTTTTGTTTTTAAATAAATATTGTGATTTTTTAAAGGAAAAATATATGAACTGTAATATAAATTACATTCAACAATATTTGAACAACAAATTTAATCAAAGACAAAAAGTTATAGATTGTTCTTTTAAATATGAACATTCTTATACTCGTCGAAAAATAAATTAGTTCAAGATTTTGTATTTATAATAAAATAATTTTTATAAAAGATTCAGTATTATGACATGCGATAAGCTTCAATAATTCTATAGTTAATGTCAGAGGCGCTTGTTGATGGTGTACGAGTCCAAACGGAAAATTGGGAAAGGTATAGGCTATACAATATCCAGGATGAAATAAATATTCACTTGTAACAAGCAGGTATAAGCGGCTTGCCTCGACGCGGCCAGTACCAAGGCTAATTCCCCCCCCCCCGAATTTCCCTTCGTCTTCTCCCTCCACAGTTTACAACCGTGTATCCCGCAGAGTGGTGGGTTATGGACGCATAACGGCATAAGGTGGAGAGGTAGGGTAGGTACCTACAACGCCTCAGCATGCGTCAGCCGGCTATGCCGCGCGCCGTAACGAAGAACCAGCAGTGAGAAATGCGCGGGAAAACTACGCCGCTCTATACCGCGACGTTTTTTCACTTCCCAATTGTGGGGTCAGAAACGGCACGTTGCATGACAGCCGGCCAACCGCCAGCAATTTCTTTGGCATCGGAATTACACCGATCGCGAGAAGGTGTAGCTCTTGCTTTTTTTCAATGAATCTCAATTCCTCGATAAGTTTGTTTATTTTTATTTAATGGATAACTGCTATATTTATATGGGGCAGGGGGTGTGAGACAGGGAATAAAGACCGTATAGACTTGCATATGACTTTGGATCCTCTTTCTCTAACTTAACGCTTTTTGTATTAGGTTTGATGTAGCAAGTTCTTTAATTCAACAGTATTGCAAAATGGTAT
Organism: Anagyrus pseudococci; assembly: GCA_030522585.1. Classification (NCBI taxonomy): domain Eukaryota; kingdom Metazoa; phylum Arthropoda; class Insecta; order Hymenoptera; family Encyrtidae; genus Anagyrus; species Anagyrus pseudococci. Next base: position 24,999 of record JAPYYQ010000377.1, read on the forward strand.
TCTCTTATACTTTTCTGTATATTTATGTAGAATGGATATTTTCTACGATAAATATAATATTTATTTTCGAAATATATTTTAAATACATTTGTTATTCGTAATAGAAATTGGGTAAACACGAGCTTTCCTAATAATGGTGCCAGGGTACTTCTCGATTTTTTTTTATGTACAGCAATTACAATATTTATATATTCATAAGTTATCATTACATTGAACATATTTTATGAATCTCTTCACTTCAATTTATTATTACTTTTGCCTTTGTAGTAGAAAATTTTAATTAAACAAAATTTTTTGTTCATAAAGTAAATTATCAGCAAAAAAGTAACTGAATAAGGCGATTTTGTTTATAAAAAAGTAAGATCTTAAAAACGTGTTATAAAAAAAATATTTTTTAACGTAACTGTCAAATAAAAAGTAATAATTATATCGAATTAATAAATTATGTTCAACAGAAGTCCAAATGTAATTAACGAATAAAAATAAGCCACTTACTTCCATGATTTTATCGATGTGCAGAAATTCTTGAGAATTTGCTTACTGTCGTGGGCAAATATCTATTTGCCGTGGTTTTACGACGAGGACTTAATCACTGTTGTCTCGGTCGTCAGCTTAACTTCTGAATATTTGATATGACAACGCAACTATCTGAAAAAATATTACATTATTAGTAAAACTGTTCGGTTAAAATATCATATTGTATGTTGATGATTAGGTCTAATTACAACTTTAGCAACTATGAAATAGCGCACATTTTTATTTAAAATATTTGTAGGTGAACAATTTTGTAAAAATGGATAATTGTGTTCATATTGTAAAATTGTCTATCACTTAGTATTTTAGATTAATTCATAATGTTAGACGTCGAGATCGCGTGAGACTATTGTTAATCAGAGATATCGCAATAATAAGCCGTTATAAATTTGATCTTATCTAAGACAAGAGAAAAGGCTGTATTGAAAAATATTTAACTTTAAATTAAGTTTAACTAGTTTATAAAAATATGATAAATTCGGTTTTATTTTTTTTTCCCCCCAATAATTATGGTTTGCTTAGCCTCAACTTTATGTTGTATGCTGTCTTTTTCAAACTATTCCACAGATTATTTAATAAATTCAATATAATTGCTAAATATCATGAAACATGAAATTTTCAATTTTTAGTATTGTTCGTTTAATGTTTTGATCATAAGTGTTCAGACTTGCACTGGCAATTGAACCCATAACGGAGGCTCAGCTATTCATCCCTCCTTAAACTGTTAAGAACTATTTAGACGTGACAAGAGATTATCCGACCAGGTAAAGCTCCTTATTATTGATTCCTATTAAACGATTCAGAGAGGCAAGTGTGAGCTTGCGGCGTTTTTTATACGAAGAAAAAGGATAAGAAAGCGAACCCGGACTGACGAGGCACGAAAAGATACGCATTGTCCTGCGGCAACTAAAGAAAGGGGGTATCGATAACCCAAGGCCTACAAGAGAGCACGACAGCCTCATTACCCTGAGCGCCTTCGAGTCACATACGAACAAACAGGTTGAATTGAGCTTGACTTATACTATGCTGATTAGTGATAATTGAGACGGCCGTATCGGTGACGCTACCTCTTCTTCTTTACCCCCCTTCTTATCTCTCTCTCTCTCTCTCTCTCTCTCTCTCTCTCTCTCTCTCTCTCTCTCTCTCTCTCTCTCTCTCACCCAAACAAAGCTAACTTCTTTGCTTTATTGACGCGTGAGAGGTTTAGTATCGTACACTTGGCCCTCGATTTACGGAACATGTGCACTTTAATTTTTCACTTTTCTTTACTTATTGGATTACCTTAAACGATTAGAAAATTGAAAAATAAAACGTTCATACGGTAATAAAGACATTTTATTACAGTGTTTGATGTAATTAGATATTGTTTTATAAAATAACTAAAATTTTGTGGTGAATGTAGTAAAGATTATAAACATTAACGATAGGGGAAAAACAAATAGAATATCTTGAAAATAAATGATGGAGATTTCAAAAATGTAGTACAAACAGAAAAATTAAAATTTCAATCCAAATTTATTTTACTTTTCTGATTTATCTAAATTTGTAAGATTTATGAGAATGAACAAAAAATAGGAGAAAAGTAAAAGCAAAATACGTAATGAGAGAGTAGCGCAAGAGCCTCCATCTTCATCGTAAGAGAGAAAAAGCCCAGGAGGGCAAATTAAGAAATGAAATGAACGGAAGAAAGTCGGGGATTATCAAGTAGAGAGTTTGTACGAATTTTTCCCAAAGTCGAATGTATTAAGAGAGTCGAAAAGTTATTATATAGAAGATGCGTAGAGACGAGTAGACGGCCCCTCTAAAAAACATGGCGCAGAAATGTCGCGCGGCCTGGTCTTCTGTGCTGCTACCGCTGTTGGGTATCGTGCATAGTACGTCAGAGGAGAGAAGAGAGCGTGCGCGCGCGGGCACGCGCGTTTTTACCGGCGGTTACCCGATGAGCGTGGGAGGCACACGCTGCTCCGAAATTTTTTTTCAAAGAAAATCAAGTGCAAACGACGAGGTGTGCTCGTGGCGGCATGGCTTTTCAGCAACTGTTCCGCGAGGCAGCTGGGAAATGTGGACAGGGCCAAAGAGGAAAAGCAACGAGAAAATGGAGAGAAAAAGAGCAGAGACTGACCGCTGTGTATACTCTCTTGCAGCTCGGAGCGACTATCGACGCGCAGTGGTGGCGTCGGCGGCGGCAGTAGCGCGCCCAACCAGCAGAGCAGCAATATAAGCCTGACAGAGACGGGCGCGCGAAAGAAGGAAAAAAGGGGCGAGCAGAGAGAGATAGAGAGAGAGAGCAACACAAGGGGAAAGAGGGAGCCAGCGAGCAGTGAGGCACGTACGCGCGCACAGCCGTATGGCCGAGAGACCAAGAAAGACGGAGAATCCGAGGGAACGCGCGCGCGCGCGCAAGTGAAAGAGAGAGAGGGAACAAAAGAGACGGACGGTGCAGGCGGGCAAGTATGGCACGATACGGGCGCTTGTTCAGCCGTTCGAGCGCGCGCGCAAACTACGCACGCACGCACGCAAGTACTCTACACGCGCGCGGCCCCTGCGTACTTGCGTGCGCACCTACGTGTACACATATTATGTGCGCCCACCGAGAGGCAGAGTTACGTGCTGCAGCAACTAAGCCGAGCGCTGCTGCTGCTGCTGCTGCAGCATTGATTACACTCCCAGCCATTTTATGCCGACGCTTCACTCACCCATTTTGCAAGTAGCCAACACACACACCCCAGCACAACCTGGCGAGCAGGCGATGCTTGTGATATACCAGAGCGCAGGAGAGATAAAAAGGACGCGGCTGTTTCGTTGATGACAGCTTGTAAAAAAAACGATAAGACGCGAGAGAACGGAGCATTCGCTGTAAAAATGGCGTCAAGAGGCTGAAAGCCTGAAGCAGCTTTCAGCGAGAGGAGCATTAATGAGAGAGAAGCGTCGGGCAGAGTCAACGTATTAACCGTATAGGCAATGACAGAACGCCAGAGGTCGGCTATCGAAGTTGGCGGACGTAGCAGACGACCGCGCGCGAACGCGGAGCGGCGCCTCGCTCGCGCACCCCTGGACGAGGTGCGATAGCGCGCGCGTATTCCTCGGCTCTCTTGCTTTACAGGAGATAGAAAGAGAGAGGCAGAGAAAGAGAGAGAGAGAGAGAAGAAAGAGTACGTCGAGAAGGAGCGCGCGCAGCACGTACGGCAGCACGAGAGCAGCACCGACAGCGGCACAGTGGCTGTCGAAGAAGAGGAGCACAGCGCCGATGCCGCCTCCGCGGCTGCGAGCGAACAACAAATGTATAAGCAGAAACGTCGTTTAACAAGAAGACGCGCCTATGTAATGTTTGGAAAGCGGAGGCAAAGAGTTAATCAACCAGCATGCGCTTGTACTTACGAAGAGACACAGGCTGACAGAGGACACGGGGTCCGCTCCGGCTGGCGAAGCTGGGACGGGAGGTGAGTCTCGCGCGGCGGACCGTGGACGTCGTACGTTTAGGGCCGCGAGTCACGGACAGCCGGGCTTTTGGCGCCTACTACGGCCTATGGAGAGCAGCGAGAGAGCGCGCGGTGTGGCGGCGGTGGCAGCACAGAGCCGCAGCAGCAGCGCACAGAATCGAAAAGGAGCGACGGCAAGCGCGGCTCTCTTCTATACACTCTCCCGTGTATATTGCAGCAGTGGCAGCAGCAGCAGAGGCGCGCAGGCAGTAAAGCGACGCACATAGGAGGAAGACGCTTACGTGTAAACACGAGTGATGCACGACTCACTGCTCTTCTCCCCTCCTGACTCCCCTCTCCCTTTCCCTGTTCCACCCGCCGCTAGCGCTGCTGCTGCTGCCGCCGCCGCCGTTGTCGTCGCTCTCTTTCTCCGTTTCTCTTCCCAACACAGAACTTTGCGCTCCGGTTCGTTCGGAGTTCCCTCTCTCTCTCTCTCACTCGCTACATGTACGTCACTGCTGGCTATGCTCTTTCTCTCTCTCTCTCGCTTCCTCTCAACCGTTTGTGCGCTGCTGCGTTCGCATTACCATTTCTCTTTCTCTTTCGCTCTCACACGCAGTCTTTCACCTTCTCCGTCACTCGCACAATCAGGTTGCCTCTTTCTCTCTTCTCTCTCTCTGTGGATATATACCTCCAGCATGCGGTGGCGGCAGCGGCTGCCGTAGCCTGCTACACGACGGGCTTTGCCGTTGCCGCCAGCGCTGCCGCTGCTGCTGGCTTCGTCAACGGAGAGTATCTCTTTTCTTTCTCCCACGCTGTTCCCCCGGTCTATTTTCTCACTCTTCTCTCGCTTGCGCGCACAAGAGAGACGTTCTTTATTTCCTTCTCTTTTCTGCGAATGCGAGAGAAGAGAGACGAGAGAGCCTGCTTTACGTGCGCTCAGAGAGGAAGGGAACTTAAACTCTGGCTGCTTGCTTGCCTCTGCCTGCCTGCTTGCGCTTATACACGTTCATACCCGCTGCTGCTGCTGCCAGCTTGTCTATCTGCTTTGCGCTTGCTCCTCGCCTGCTTTACCCGACACACGCCAGAGACTTTTTTATACTTTAGTAATCCTAGCGTGGAAACTTGGAACTTTCGGATCAGCCAATTTGGACGCTCGATTTTTCCTTGTATTCAGCACAGCTCGGTTTACGGAATGCAGAAAAAGAAAAAAGGGGCGCCTATTGAGCTAGCCTGAGCTTTAGTCTGCTTTTGTTGGAACGAGTAAAAAGGAATGATTTTCACCATTAAAATAATCATGAGAAACGGTTTTAAATGTTTTTTTTTACAATTTAGCAACAAATTTCAGTTGGCTAGCTCTGCACAATATTCAATATGCAGCATTGCAAGTGTAAGAAACAAACAACTCCGAAACTCAATAAGACTGCTCCAAAATAAAAATTCAAAATAAAAATCGCATATAAGCTGATTTAAAATCTCACAGATGTGTAAAATAACAGCAAGTGTATGTAAACAATTACATACACTTGCTCCGAAATTCATTCACGAACAAAAACAATGTTAAAAAATTGTGAGACCAATTGCCCGGGTCACTTGAAAATTGCCGAATGACAACAATGCGGAAAATAATAATTGAGTAGCCAATAAAAGTGGAGCATCGGAAGCGAAAACGGCAAATAAGGGCAAGTGGCAAGAAAAACAAATAATGCAAGTGCAAGGTACGCGGATGGATCAAGAGCGCGCCACGACTTTTGACAAGTAGACAGTGAAACTCCCGTGGCCAGCGGCAAATTTGCTATCGGCGAAAAAACGAAGATTTATTGAAAATTAGTCAAACTCATGACTTAAACTACACCTGATTATCGTTGTAGTTGACGATTACAAGCAGCTTGCCTCGAAGAAATTCGAATATCATCGAGAAAAAGTGAGTTCGCGCAAAGCGTTATAGAGCACCGTTTGCCCGTACAGAGCCACTCCATGTATAATACCCATTGCCGCTCGGGCTGCCGTCGCCGAGGGAAAGCACGAGTCGGCGGCGGATCTGGCGCGCGCGCGCGCGCGCACGCAAGTTGTGTCGGGTCACAACAAAGTATTTTCGCGCGCCCGATAACCTCAACAAAAAAATCGCCCGGTTGAAAAACCAAACTGTACTTTGCAGTTTACAATTACGAATAGGCTAAAAGAGGAGGGGACAAGTTTGCAGCGGCAGACATTGTTGTCGTGAAGCGTCTTGAATCGGAGTCGGTGAAAAACTTACTGGGATCGGAGTAAAAGAAGTTCCTCAGGGGAAAAAGACGAGAGAGAGTGTGAGCGGCTATTTGTCGACGGTGCGGACGAACGTTGCGCATTCTTTTTTGCGGCTGAGAAACCGTGCGTGCGCGAAAAAGAAACGCTGGCTCAGAGCCCGAGGCTGCCGAGCAGGCAAGCAAGCAAGCGAACGAGCGCGCGCGCGCGCGGGTTCTCCGCTGTAGCACGTAACGGCTCCGTGCGCCGCCTGCCGAGCTCGAGAGCGAGTGAGAAAGAGCGAAAACGCAGCCATTTGCCAGCAGCAGCGACGATTTTGCGTGTGCTACGTCGAAGGTGGACAGGTTTTCTCTCTCTCTCTCTTTCTTTCTCTCTCTCTTCACCACTCGCACTACGGCTCGGTCTTTCTCGCCTTTCTCATCAATTATCCGCCATCCTTCGATTTGTGTCTTGGCAAAAATGGACCGCAGACAACGCAGGGAACTCGAAATGGTGGATTAATGCAAATGACAAGGATGGCATGTAACGCGGGCTTCGCCTCCTGGTGCGACAACGGCTACTGCTCCGGTTTGCTCTCTCGTTCAGCGAGAGAGAGAGAGAGAGAGGGAGAGAGCCGATGTGCGCGCGCCTACGCGATAAGGACGCACGATGCAGGGGCAGACGGGCCACAACAGCCGACGATCGGCCTATCTTCTCGACTCAGCGGGAGGAATCCGCCTCTCTCGGCTGCGATGGCCACAACGACAATGCCCGGCCCCGAGTTTATCCGCAAACACGCACCTCTGCGGCTCCGCTGTCGATCCGAAGCACGAATAATCCGAGACGCTATAGGTAGGCCCCAGAGGCGCGGCGCCGGGACGAGTCGACCTGTCAGCCGGCTCGATAGAAGCTGCTCATCGCCGCGCTCGCTCGGCTAGCCTCTCTCGCAGCGCACGCGCGTACGCTATATTCCCTTCTGTTTTGCCCCCGTTTGACCATTAATGTTTTTTTTTCTTCCCCTCGATTTTACAAACGCATTGAAAATGAAAAAACTTACCAGAATGAAAGAGACGACTCTGCTGCTCCGGGTGTCTCGAACGTTGAGCTTTGTCCGACGAAATGCGACGCTATGCTGTGCTCGTCTTCAACGCTCCTCGTTGATCTGTGCAACTGATGCCTACACGGCTCTATAGAGCCACTGCTGGTTTTGCTGCTATTGCTGCTGCTGCTGCTGCTCGAAGCAGTGTGTCCGCAAACGCACGACGCAACGGCTCACACACAGCGGGCGCGCTACAACACACAGAGAGTGAGAGATATAGAGGCTCTTTGGCTTGGCCAATGCTGCTGTGCTGTAGCCTGAGCTGCTGCTGCTGCTGCTGGCTGCTGCTCCTGCTGCTGTGTACGTGTTGTGTTGGCCACTCGGCACGGCAGCGGCTGGCCGTGGCGGCGCGTCGGGCGTTCAGTCGAAAGCAATGCGAGTGAGAGAGAGCGAGCGAGCGAGCGAGAGGGGCGGAGGAGGAGGGGGGAGAATACGGCTAAAGAGTGAAAAAGAGAAAGAGAGAGAGAGAGAGAGAGAACAGGGAGTATACGCGCCCCACGCCACTTAGCGCTCGACCGCTGCCATATAGCGCCGTGTAATACGCAGAACGCGCCGCTGCGTCTCTCGGCTCTTCGGACTACAGCGCACGCCAGTGCTTATGCGCACTCTTTGCACGAGTGCGAGAGAGACGGGAAGAGCCGGGAGTCGGACTAGTGCGCGCGCGCGTTCAGCGAGCTTCGCCAGGCCATTGGTTCGTTTGAGATAAGCCGCAAAAAGCCGCCCAATCCCCGTCGAGCTTTTACGGTTTCGCTAGCTCTCGTATATACTCCGTGTATGCTCTCTCTGCTTCTATCCGACTATACCCCCCCACCAAGCTCAGAGTCTCTCCCTCTCTCTCTCTCTCTCTTTCTGTTCTGTGCTATGCCCTGCGCTGCTGCTACACTGCTGGTTGCCTGGCTGGCCGCTGCTGCGCGCTGCCGCTTCGATTCTCTATCTCGCTCGCACTCGCAGCCGGCTAAAGGCAGCCTCTGGCTCTCTACAGCTTCGTTCCGTAACATCGACATGGCTGTGTCAGGCTTTCTCTCTCTCTCTCTAAGCCAGAAATGAGAGCCTCGTTCGAGAGCTTGCTTCCCGTTGCGGGCTATATACGCTTTGCCATGCCTTTGCGATATAAGGCTCTTATGCCTGTTTATGCGCCTACTGCCGACGCTGCTCTGCTGATGGTCGCGAGAAAAGGCGGGAAAAGCGCGGACAAGACTCGCGTTGGCCGATCGTTACAGCTTGCTTCTCTCTTACTATGCCCACTGCGCTGTTCCGACTTGGTTTCTCAAGGAGAAACGCGATTCTACGCGATGAATTAACGATTAATTTACTCCAGTAAACGTAAAATTACGTTACTCCCATACGCTACTTACAATTGCGTCAAACAATTACAACTTGATAATCTACTTTCTATTTTTATCAATGTTCAGTTGAATTTTTAGTTTTAACATTTTAACGTTTTGAAATATTCAACTACTGAATTTTACTAAGCTGGTAATTATATTTTAACCGATAATCCAATGAAATTAACAGTAGTAAGACTCTTTCACTGAAATAATGGAACAATAAAGTGTCTTAAGTATTTGAAATATTTTATTCTGTATGTCATTGAGTGATAAGTTATCAAGCATTCCCTGAAGACGTACCTAACATTTAATCTCAATAATTTAGTTTAATTTTCGTATTTTGTGGTAGACTTTGCGGTTTTTTAAATAATTGAACTAACTTGTTACTGTATCATTATACTGTATAGATATTCATACCGACAAAAATTTACCTATTTTAGGAAGAGTTGAGTCAGGCATACATTCATTCAAGAGATTGCTGTATCAAACAGTTTTAAACAAAATCGTATGGAATTTAAAGACTTTTCAATAAGGCAAAAAGAAAAAAAATGCAACACACAATTCGTTTTAATGTACGCAATTAGGAGAATCTTTTTTCTAATAGTTTGTTTTTTCGATTGAAATTCCACGTCCGGTCGTGAATAAGGTACCCGACGTTCGAAAATGGAGTAATCGCAGGATAAATGGATTGAGTTTGAAATTTAAAAATTCACCTACATAAACGTAAATTCGTAAAATAAGTTGCGTTACATCGTCGCTAATAATATCACGCTCCTATCGTAGAACGAATGCTTCGCGACTCAACCGCTTGAGGTCTCTCCACTTATTTTCAGCGTTGAGACATGGCCGATGGCCGTTCGACGGGTCTGTGGAATTTCTCACGGGACGCTTTTACAATCTATCGAGTCTTCTCCGTCGTATACGCCCACAGCTGTTGAACTCCGACTGGTCGAGGACTGTTTCATTGGCGTTGAGAAAAAACGGAAAAATCGGAGTCGGCGTCTGGAAAACGTACATAAGCCGCGTGCCACTGCTACACTATAGCCTGTGTGCTCTTCGCTCATTGCGAATCCGACTTATATTATCGAGCGCGTAAAGCGCATTATCCGGCAGCCGGCCGAAGCGTTCCAGCGTCGCGCTCCGTGTAACATCGTTCGGCTACTGCGCAGCAGCACAGTTTTGCCAACCCACTAGCTCTCGGGGATCTCGGGCTCATAATCCCGAGAGTCCTCTCCCTGGGCATATGCATCCAACCAGGCGCGGCTTGTGTAGAGAGAGCATATCTTGTGCGCGCGACATCGGGTGTCGGTCGCGACCAAGTCACGTGCAGCTCCCAAGCGCTAAGACCAGGGCTTCTCTCTCTCTCTCTCGTCGACGCGCAGCTCTGGCCATTATTATCGAGGGCAACTGGAGCAGGCGAAGCACCGGTGGAACTCGACCGGAGTAAGTTTCGCCTAAAAGGACAAACGCTTGGGCCAAGAGGGATAATGGAAGCTTCGAGCCAGCAGCACTACTCTTCCACCTGCCCGCTACGCGCAGCTCCGACGCGCACGAAGGAAGCAACGTTTAAATTTTACCGATCAATCGGGCGAAAAGTCGGCAAGCCAGACGTTTTGGAGCAAGACACGAGCGCAGGCTGGCCACTCTGGATCGATTACTATTTGCCTCGATAACATTTTGGAGTTGATGATTTTTCGGAGCGACCAAACTCGGAGCCTGGGTGATGCTGATTAGAGCGCCCCTGCTCAGCTGAGCATCAGAGAGAGCAACTCTCGGTCGCTTCATGCGGTTGGCAGTACTGTTTGCCATTCTAGCCTACGTCGGCTCTTCATCTTTGTCGCACTCGTGTGTTTACTTTGGGAGACACACGCCGCCGCCGCGCCGCGGGCCGCCTATCGCAACTCCTTGGCACGACGAACAAGCGTCGAGTTTTCAGTTCGAGAGTAAGCTAACTTATATAGCTCAGCAGTAGCAGTAAACGACTACGACGACAACGGCTGCGGCAGTAGCAGTAGTAGTAGTATAGTACTGTGGAAGCAAAAGCAACGGCGGCAAACGTCGGGCAAAGACAGAATTTAAGGACTCGCAGACGTATCGGAGGCAGAGGTAACTCGTGTGCTCCAGTCCAACTCCGTTTGACGGGGGTTTCCCTCGAGAGCGAGCGAGAAACATAAGCGAAGCCGTGATATCTGGGCGAACCGGTAGGCCAAGCCTTTCACGGTCGCGCGACACTACTCGTGGGGGGACTGAACGCGATGAGGCCGGCGACAGTCTGCTCGTAATTGTTTGTTACCGGGACAAAGTTCCGAGGCGCATATCTCGACTTAGCCCGCGGCGGCTTCCGGCAAGAGGCCAGGCTTGGGCGCCACTGCCCCCCTTCGAGAGGAGTCAGCTGAGCAGCAGCCGCAATTAGAGAGGAGGGACATGCAGTGAGAAAGGATGCAGTACGCGTGAGAGAGGCCCAGCGGTCCCATACAAAAACGGAGCGTGGACAATATAGCGCCGCCGCAGCTGCTGCGCCGACGTCCTCCGGCCTGTTGGAGTCTCCGATCCGCTCTCCGCTGTCGCTGCAGCCGGTGCCGAGGATGAACGGCTTCAGCACGGGCGAGGAGGACTCGCGCGGAGCCGCGGACCAAATCTGCTGCCTCGTGGACGAAGGAACGAGATGCACCAGGCCCGCGGGCAATGCCTCCTACAGCAAGAGAATTCAAAAGACTGTCACCCAGAGGCGGCTCAAGCTCAACCTCGACAGCCTGGTGAGTCTTTATAATTCGGCCACGCAACTTTTCGAGCATGCAACTTTAATTCGTCACCGCATTCGCTCTCTCTCTCTCTCTCTCTCTCTCTCTCTCTCTCTCTCTCTCTCTCTCTCTGCCGCTTCTCGGCCCTCCTTCGTATACTCCCCCCTGGCTTCTCTCTCCCTCCCCTCTCAGCCCCGCCACTCTATCTCTGTCTTTATGAATCTCGCGGCCCGCGCTGAGAAAAATCAAGTCGTTCAAAGACAGCTCACGGCTTTGTTCAAATCTCTCGGTCAGGGTCGATTGGTTTCTCATTACGTCCCGATACTGCTCCGCGTTAATCGAACTCTCTTCAACCTTACATTTTCATACATCATTCACGAGAGCGTACGTTTAACGAGGCGCCAAATTATTAAAAGCGTCCAGTAACATTACTTCATTCACGCTGTCCTCAGCGATGTACGGACGTTTACGCATTTCTGTTTATGTGTGGCACATGCCACTGCTATAGTCACACAAATAATACGTGGAATTTTTACTTTTCCTCTTGGTCTTTTCAAATGACTTAACATTTTTCAATGGGGCCTTTTAAAAGGTGTGAATTTAGTTTTTTTTTTTTAAATTTCAATAATCCTTAGATTCTCAATTTTTTCTTATCTAATTGTAATGTGCAATTACTTTAATTTAAATCATGTGTTAGATTTTATTAAATTTTTCTTTTCTCTTATTAATGTTTAGGCAAGGCATGTATATATTTGTGATTATCACAAACAAGTCATACAATGTGCTCGAACAAAGCAACAACAACAGAGGAGAAGAAAAGATTCAGAAGAGGATTCTGGAGAAACAGATAATGATGTTCCTGAGGTTGATCTCAATCAATTACAAGTTGGTACATTGAGGAGATACAAAAGGCAATATAGGCTACCAACTAAACCTGGGTTGAATAAAAATCAATTAGTTGATGTAAGTTATCTTTAACATATTTTACTCTTTGTTTATAGTTTATAAAAATAGATAAAATTAAAGAATTTATAACTTTTTTTTCAGATTATTTCAAAGCATTTCAAAACCATACCGGTTGTTGAAAAAGATGTTTTGAGTTTTTTTTTCTATACAGTCAAAACAAATGCAAATAAACTAGATCAAAAAAATGGCTTGAGTAATGATACAACGTAGCTTAAAATTTATTTAGTTTTTATCATTTCTGTGAATGTCATCTATTTAGTGAGATCTACAAAAATTTATATTTGGCTTTTTAACGTGTTAATAAGAGTAGATATTTTGTAAGAATAATTGTAAAGTATAAAGACAAAAATATTATGTTTTTCAATCTCTTATAAGGTTGTTTCAGTTGACAATATTTTAAAGAAATTGCAAGTAGTGGTTAATATGCTAATTCACATTGTATTTTCTCAGTTCCTTTACCATGTTTAACAGATTTTTAATAGTTAAAATGCAAGATCTCATAGGTTCCATAATAATATATACTTCATTTCCATTAGTTGACTTATAAACTTTGATCATTTACAAAGAACAACTTGAAGAAATTCCAAAGTTTACTTGAAATTATTTGAAAATAAAAATAAATTTTATTTTACTCAATAAAATTACTGAATTATAGAATTTTAAAAATCATTATTATTAACAAAAGAATTTTTTTTTAGTAATAAAAAATAATTTTGTCAAAATTTTGGAAATATTTACAAAAACAAATGTGTTAACAACTTTTATCTTTACCTATATAATAGGTAATTATTTCATACAAAACAGTAGAGAATTGTTATTACAAAATTAAACATTGTAAAATTTCATAATCAGTTTATTGACAGTGTTATTACCCCAAAGAAATTTTTATATCTCTGAAATAAACAGAAAATTACCGTTTTTGTCTCTAGATACAAACAATTATTAAAAAACTAAAATCATTGATATTTAGCATAAAACTTCTAGAAATATAAATATGTGAGAGATGAGAATATAAAATGTGAGTTAGAACTTAGTAGCACTATTGCCGCATTATGTTTAAGAATAAATATCAATTGTACAATTATACATTTATTTGTAATAATTATAATTCAAGATAAGTCTTGTTTTGATAAAATCGTTGTTGTTTCTTCTTCACTATCCCCACTCAATTCTGTAATATACAAAGTATTTAAATGTTGTGCAATAAACACTAAAAAGTTGTTTAACAGAAAAGTATTTAAAATTACCAATGTTGTCAATAACTTGTTTAGAAGACTTTTCTTCAACAAATTCTACTTCATCTGTATGATGTACAAATTCATTATCTGAAGAATCTGATGAATCTGAATGCCATGTATTTTTTCCTCCTTCACCAACTGTGTCAGTCTAGAATAATATATAATTTATATATTTATTTAAAATTACAATTTTATAAAAATAATTTAATAAAAATACTTATTTTCTTACATTTTTTGTTAATAATTCTGCAGTTCCATCTCCTATATTAACAATTTCACTGTTTTCATTTTCACTATCCATTGGTTCATCTAAGTAACAGTGATCAATATTAATTAAATATAATGAAGCCAATATTTTTTTCAACCTAGTACTTAAATAATTGTACTTACCTTCTTCTGTTTTATTACCCATTCGCCATGTGTACAGTCTTATTTTTACTCGTTGACTGATCATTGAAGTAAGTTTATCAGGTGCAATACACTGAGAAAAACTATTCAACTTTGGTACTTCTTTATTATATCTAAAAAATAAAGAATATGAAGTATTTTCTAATAATTCAAATTAATGAGATAAATAATAATTAATAAGAGTTACTTTGCTTCTACATCTTGTCTAACTAGTTCTTTGATTTCCCTAATCAATTCACTTGCATAATTTGCAGCAAAATTAGACACTGATGGAATAACATCTGCCACCAAAGATGTGTATTCTATATAATCAAAATATAGACTACAAACTTCTCTGTATGAATTAACAGTCAATGTGAGTATTGCAGCTCCAACTCTTTCTTCAAGGTACGAAGGATCAACAACAGTTTTTCCACTGTATAAACAAATTTATAATATATATCCAAATTGAACAAAATGAATAAATTTATATAAAAAACTCACTTTTCAAAGGTAATAAAAGATACACAAATAGGATGGTGATAAAGAGTGAGAGGCAAAGGATCTTTTTCTGTAAATGGATGAACTATGACTTCTTCACCTGTAGACGTAACATCTGGTCTATGAAAATGCATAAGTGCTGCTAAAGCGGCTATTGATGCACAATCTATTAAATTCCCATCATGGTTTATAATATTTATGTCAACTCTTATATTCCACACCTTGAAATAAAATCATGAAATATAATCTAAATAGTATATTAAAAAAATTAAATTTTTAAACTGACTTTTTTCTCTGCAGCTATACATAAGGATTCCAAATCTAAACACTTTGATTCTTTTAAACATTTTTCCAATTGTCTGTTAATCAAAGCTGCAGTTTCAGATTGTCTGCCACTTTCAAAATGCTGTGCGGCAAGTGGATTTAGTTCAACACTAATATGTAACATTCCTTCATTTGGGCGAGATGCTTTGGGTTGCTGTATGTCACATGATACTTGTGCAGCAGCTCTAAAGTACGTTAAACATTTGATCAATAATATTGATATTTTAAATAAAATGTTTAAAACAAATTTACCTTGTTTGTCCTAAAGAAACAACACAACATCCCCAGTTTGATCCAAAATTAATTTTCAATAAACGAGGCTCAAGTAGAGATCTCCCATCCAATCTCTTAAATTAAATAATAATTTAGTTCAATAACAAAAATAAAGTTTAAGATAAATAGTAAAAGAATAATAGAGCATAAATTAAACTTTGATCTATAGAAAATTTAATTGCAATATGGTTCTTAAAGGAACACAGATAGAGAAATACATAGAAGTTTGTAAATAAAGAGAAAAAGTATAAAACAATTGAATAACATTACAATGTCCGTTGATACAGCCTTGTTGACGAAAGTTTTTTCACAAATCGACACGTAACTTTCTTTCATTTTGTGTATATAAGCTTGACAATAACTCTATTATTTACAAAAAAATTTTTATTCACTTTCAAATAAGCTTAGTTTGAAGCGCAGGTCAAAAGCAAGGTTAGCATCGTTTACATTCTCCCACGTGACTAAGTATGCGTAAACCAAAAGAAAAGTTTACTGCTCTCTGGACTGGCAGGCGTGCGGCGTGTATTAGCGCGCTCTAGCCGGCGCCCGTATTTTAGTACTACCAGCGACCCCTCTTGATTGATCCTCAAAAGTCTATATATTTAAAAAGAATTATGTAACAAAAGAATAAACAATTTATATATTGTTTAATACATTATATTAATACGCATAATTAAGTCTCTTTTTCATAATGGAATAAGAGCTTTTTTGTAATAATATTGCTTATGTTTACGATAACAGCTTAAAAGCCAATAATTTTTCTTACCTTTATTAAATTAAAACTATATAATTTTTATTTCGCGTCTTCTGCTCCTTATTCCTCATTTTCTTTGCTTTTCTCCACCCGGCCGCGCGCTGAGCCAAAAAGACTAAGTAAAAGCTAAGTCAGTCCGATCAGTTACAGCAGAGAGTCGAGTGAGCGGCGCGCTGAGTTGAGCGTTGAGCGCGCACGTGTGTTATTGTCGTCTTCTCTCATTCGGCTTTTGCCAAAGTACTAATCCTTAGTTGCTTACAAGTTTAGACAATCCTCGAAAATGTCGGACTTATTCAGTAGCTCGTCCAGCAGTTTTGACACGGACAGCAAGGTCAAGTCGACAAACGAGGAATTGGAAGAATTCATTATGATCGAAAAGCAGAAGGCTCAACTCAATGCCCGGGTAAATCTTCGACCGTCTTTAACCTCTATTTCTTTACTAGCCATCTTTTCGCTACGTAACATTAATGAAAGTCTGTGATTTTCTTTTTCTTCAACGTTACAGATTCACGAATTTAGTGATCTTTGTTGGGACAAGTGCATCGATAAGCCGGGCAGCAAATTGGACGGCAGAACGGAAACGTGCCTCGTTAATTGCGTTAATAGATTCATCGACGTTTCGTTGCTTATTACCAATAGATTCACACAAATGCTGCAAAAGAATGCGTAAGAGCAGAATTTATTTGCTAATTTCAATTGGTTGCATTTGTGAGGTTACCAAAACTGAATTAGTTAAATTTTCACAATGTTTTAACATTTTAATAATGCCACATTTGTCTAGTATATTTAATTGAAAAACATTGCATCTTGTTGCGAAGATTATATCATAATTGTGAATATTGCAAATACTGTTGAATAACCAAAAGTAGAAGACGGACAAGTGTTAACACTAACTTAAAAAATTCTTATTTCTAGTTTTTTAAAAGTTTAATTAAAAAACTATAATACTAGTAATTATTCCATTTGTTACTAGTCATATTGAAATCATATAATGTATAATGTAAAATACATTTATTAGTATGATTTTTATTACTTGTAATATAAGAAAAGTTATTTTGTAATGTCATTCTTCAACATTGCACTTGTTACTCGCAAGATTTTAAATTTAATTATATTTTAAATTATAATAAATTTAATTTTTTGGGCTAATTTAATGGAACATTCTTTTATTTTGGTGGTATATTTTCTAGTATATTTAAGTAGTTAATTATAATAGATCTTTTAGTAAAATTAGAGAAAAATTCTGTGACCCATTATAAATCAAACGATCATAAACATTTTTCTCATGTTTAATCATTAATCTTATTGCTAAAATGTTATTTTACTTTTGTTAGGTATAAAAAAAGCTTTATACCTTTGTACCTTAAAAAGAAAGTAGTAAAGATTTTCATAAATTCATAGAAATTTTCATTGAGATTTAACTTTTGTCATTTATATTCAATAACATGTTCAAATTTCATATAGAAATTGATAATAACTATCAAGAACATACTCTTCTTAGGTAAATTTTAAAATTTAACAGTTGGAACTATTTTATAGGTAAAACTGTGCTGATAGATAAAACTTTGTAGGGTAAACAACAATAATCAGTACAGGAAAAACGTTTACCAGCTTAAAATTTCGATAAATCGTTTAAGAACTGACTCCGAAAAGTAATATATAAAACAAATCGTCAGAGCATCTGTGTTAGTGAGCGTACGATGTGCATTACGCTACTCGCCCTCACCACCACCCATGTCCCATGGTCCCATCCCACGTGACAGTATAAAGCTGTTCTGCTGGTGTAGGTGGGTAGGTGCGGATGTGCAGGAAAAAGATATATATGTAGAATACAGAGAACGACGGCAACGCTGTTGAAAGCGGAGGCGGGTTTGCTCCGATTTTCAGAGGCGGCAACACAGCCCTCCAACTTGGCCTCGGGGGGAGATAGAGAGAGTGTGTGTGTGGCGCATAAAAAAGGAGCATGCATCGCGTTTACGTACAAGCCTTCGCTCGTAATGCTTTTTCTCCATCGCGAACGCTCGTCGTACATTGTCTGGGGCTCGCGCGATGCCCTGGCCTGGCCGATAGTTCGATCGGGTTATTCACTCGGGCAGGTGCGTGTCTGCATGTTGGAAAATCCTTCTCCAAGACACTTATCCGAGGTAAGGCGAGTTGCGGGCCAGTTTAGTCATTGGGGAAAATTGCCAGGTTGGCCGCTGGGGGTGTTGGTCGTGGAATCAGCGGGACGACGGGGGTGAAGTGCCAAGCTGCAGCATAGTTGGCAGGGCGGCGGCGGTGCTGCTACACTACGTGTCATCGTGGCCATCCTCGTCTCTCCGAGACCCGAGAGCACTAGTGTGCGGGGCCGTGGGCGCGCGCGCACACCAATCAGCGTCGCGCGCTCTCTCTCTCTCTTTCTCTCTCGCTCCGGACCAGTCGCGATTGCCGAGAGACGAGCTGCGGAACAGCGCCGAGCCAAGTTTCCCGTCTGTCGCGGGCTTGCCCAACTCCTCGAGACCGCCCGGGCGAGGCTCGTCCGTGGAGTCTCTCGACCATCCGGTTGGTGTCTGCGCGCGTATACGCGAGCCGGAGTCGCGACGAGGATCGACGCCGAAAAAGTAACAGCATCATTATCAGACAGTTGGACACATATATATCGGGTCTACGTCGAGGTAGAGATGAGTTGCTTTAGGGCTATCCGTGCGGGCTGGACGGGCCAGTGCGGGCGGCCCGGGCGCGCGTCGGGCGGCATAGGCGGCGGGGCGGGCTCGCTGCGCAGTTCCCATGACCCAGATAAGATCGGGCGCGCGCGCGCGAGCCCGCGAGGGGGAGTTCGCTCGCCGCGCGGAACAGCTGGCCGGCCGAGTGCGGCGGGAAGATGTCGGCCGCGGGGAAACGCTCCGAGAGTCCGTGGGTCGCTCGGCGCGGGGCTGCGCGCGCCTCTTGGCGGCTTCGTCGGCACAATTCCCAGGGCCGTGACGTGCCCCCCGGTGTACCTGTGCCAGTGCCTCTCCCCAGCCGCGTCACATCCCCACCACCGCTGCTCCACTGCCGCCCCTCACGGCTCCTGCCTACTTGCTCTCCCCACCTCCACACACCCTCGGCAGCTCTCTCTCCCTCACTCTCGCTTCTTTTTCAAGAGATCCCTATTTTTACCGCACCTACACCGAGAGTCGCGTACGTCGGCGGCTGCGGCGCTCGGACGTGCATTGTGTGATACGATGGGTTTTCTTCTTTTTCCTAGCTTCGTTCGATTCGCTTTACACTCGTGCTCCGCTTTTGGATCGCGATCTTTTATTTTTTCTTCAAATTTTCGTCCGGTTTGCGTAATTTCGGTAGCAGCACCCGCACGACGATGATGACGACAACGACGACGCACAAGTGGATTGTTTACCTTTGGTTTTTTTGAATCTTGCTCTGGCGTGTGCAGAGGCGCTCTACATATAGCTCGCGCTCATCGGTAGGCTGCACTGTTTTTAATTGTCAGCAAGTGTGTGCACACGCGTCGACTGCTACAACGACGTTTTAAGTGACAAACTGAGAACGGCCTGTCGCAAGTCGGTTTGTTTGTTCATTATTTTAACATAAGCATATATAAATATTGGATGATTTTTACATCTTTACTGGTACTGCCATCATTCTTATCAATTCTTATTTATATGTGTTTAACAAATTTTTGTACATTTCATTAGTTTAGCCATTAATTCTTTTTCTACTACTGTACATATGTTAAATAAGTATTAATAATAAAATGAACAGTTTTATATTTTTAAAATTGAATTGCTTACTATGATTCGTCAAACCTGCATTACAACATCCTCCATTTACAGTTCCATTTCCATTCCATTATTAGAATATAATCAATTACGTTTATTATTCTCAAAATTGTTTATCTATTTTAATTTGAAATTTCATTGAAAATAAGTGTTTTGATGAAAATATTTTATCTCTGACGGTAGCATATTGTTTATATACAATACTTATTAATTGAATCATGAGAAAATACAGATGAAAGAATAATTTAAGGTGCATAAAATTTGTTGATCAATTTTTGAAAATTTCATAAGAAAAATTGTCAAATAAGGGAGAAAACCGAGTAATTGCCATGAAACAAAAAAAAACTTGAAATAAATAATAGCAACTGATGAGCAATGAGAGAATAAAGAGGAGGAGGATGAGGAGCAAGGAAGGTGAGTGCAGGCGGCAGAGGTGGCAGCGGCCAAGAGGAGCAGCAGCGGCGGAGAGGTGACGGATGAGAATGAGCCGGGGCGGGTGATAGCGAGGGAAAAGGATAGGGCGAGGCGAGAGAGCTACCGCCTGGTCGGCGCGAGCATGCGAGGTGGAAACTGGATGCAGAAGGAGGCTAGGAGCAGAGGAGCGGTCGAGACTCGCTATATCCACGGCCGTCAGCCGTCACCAAGAGCAAGCGAGAGAAGGGAAGAGACGATTGGCGGCGGCGGCTACGGCAGCATCGCGCGCAACTCGTATATATGTGCTGCAGAAACAAGCGAACGAGGGAGGGAGAGAGAGAGGAGAGAGCCGCCGGAGCGAAAGAAGGAGAAGGAGCGAGTGAAGCGGCTCTCGGGACGGGCGGGCGAGCGCGCGCGCGCTGCCTGTCGTCGTCGTCGTAGTCGGCGGGACGCCCCCCCTTCAGCCGGCATTTGGCTACGTCCCTGGCGGACCCCCCACCACCGCGGCATCCCGCTACACGGCCAGTCAGTTCCTTGTTTGCCATACAAAATCCAATAGTTTGCCTTGTGCCCCGCGAGCGAGTGCAAGTATGACTTTTGCATTCGACTTTTTATCGTCCTCATCGCCGTCTGCGCTGTCGCCGTGCCGCCTGAGTGAGTGTCGCGTTAACCTGCTGCTGCTGTTGTTGCCCCTCTCGGCGACCTCATCCCCGAGCCCGTCCTCCTCCGCCTCTAGCCTTGGCTCTGCCAGCTCGAAATGCGCACCAGCCGAGTCCGCGCTGACGAGGCCCAGCTTTGCCGCAGTACGAGAAGCCGCAGCAGCAGCTACATCAAAGACGTGTCCACGTCGTCGTGAGTTGTAAACTTCGTCTCAGCAGCAGCAGCAGCAGTCCCGCGTCCCCCTGCTACCAAGACTCTCCGAGCACGCTAGCACACCTCCTCGATCGGAGCAGCAGCCGCCGCCGTCGCCATCGTCACCGACAGAGACAGAGAAAGAGAGAGAGAGAGAGAGACCAGCCTGGTATTGTAGCTGCGCGTGTAGCCTCCTCTAGCAGCAGCAGAAGCTGGCCGAAGGAAAGGGAGTGCGCGCACAACCCGGCTCCCTCGTGAATCTGCGCGCCGTGCTCTGCTCGCGCCAGTTTACGTCGCGAACGGCGCGTGCCTCGGACAACTGCAGCCAGCCCCCGGAGAGAGAGCAGCTGAACTCTCCTAGTGAGGACTGAGAAAAAAAATAAGCCCAGCCCCCCAGGCTTCTACTTCCCCCCTTGGCGGCCCTTTTCCGCCCGGGGACTAGTTCAACTCCTCCTCCTCCTCTTGCTGCTACCAGTATACACCTCTGCTGCCTCCCAGCACCGCCAACGGAAGTTTGTACTCCGGCCTGCTGCCGCTGCAGCATCAGTAGTGGTAACGAAAAATTATCACAAGCCGCAGTATTAGCAGCAGCAGCAGCAATAGCGAAGAAAATACGAAAAAAAAAAGAAGAGAGAAGCAGCTGAGGCTGGGAGAAGAGACCAAGGAGAAGAGCTCTCTGCTCTACGTACGAGAAGAAGAGAGTGCGAGGAAACCCGTCGAGACAAGGCATAAAAGCAGGTAAGCAATAGTGAACCTCTGGGTGGACTAGACACGCGAGAACGCGGCGGTTCTCTGCTGCGGCCGAGGGACCGACCGTCCGCCCGCTCAGTTGTGTGTGCGCGCGCGTACGCCGTTCAAAAAAATTCATACACAAGCCAACGTCCCCCGTGCGTAAAACTCGGATTCTCTCTGTCTCTCTCCGATTCTCTCCTTTCTCTTCTACTTTCTTTCCTTATGCTCCCCATTCGTTCTTCTCCTCATCTTTTGCCTAAACTTTGCAATTTCTGCTTACCACTTTCTTCTCTCTCTATCTCTGTCTCTCTCTCTCTTTCGCCTTCTCTGTGTCGCGAGCTGGGCCGGCCTTACGTAGCGACGTTCTTACGTACGTCAACATCGTCGTAGCGATAGCAGCAGAGCACAGCAGCAGCGGCGACGGCGGCGGCGCCAGTAGCAGCAGCAACAGCAACTCCTCGACAGGAAGAGAGAAACGTGCATACATACATACATACACGAACACACATATACACACATTACGCGTGTGCATTGATGAGAGTGAACAGACCGTCTTTCCCTCTCTCGGGTGTGCTCGCTAGCTATCTCTCTCTCTCTTTCTCTCTCCCCTTGCATTTGTACACTGAGCCTCGAGCACGCACATACCAACGATAGCAGCGGTGGCGGCGGCGGCAACAGCAGCAGCACGTTTTCCTCGCATCGGTTTTTCCGAAAGTGCGCGCCTTAGCAGAGAGAACAAGATGAGATAACGAGTTCCGAGGCTTTTTTAACCATAGCTTTTGTTTTTTTAATGGGTCTTGTAAATTTTGTCGGTTTTCTTTTTCGCGTGTACGGGATAATAATCGACGAGCTAAAAAAAAGTGCTGATTTACGTGGACCTTTGCTGACGTTAAAATATCGTATACGAACTACGGATTCGTAGAAGAATTACTTGGAAGCGTCGACGACGAAGTTAGGGGCCGCGGCGTTGCTGGCCATCGTCGCTGCTGGAAACAGAGCGAGCGCGAGGGTCAGAGTAAAGGGGGAATATGTTGAGAAGAAAGTGCGGCCTCTCGCCGAAGAGAAAGAGGAGAGATAGAAAGAGAGGGAGGGGGGACAGAGAGAAAGAGAGTAAGCTATATAGCTGCTGAGGCTTCGGTGGCGGGAGAGCAGCGCGCACTTGGTGAAAAAGTAAGGTTAAAAAAAAAAAGAGAAGATAAACCGAAGCTGCTTAGGCTTTATTAGCTTCGCAGACGAGTTTGGTTAAAATTTTTGAACCTGGTAGATAATTAAATAGATCGCTAGATAGCTAATCGATAGACCTGTGCCTGCGATGGTGATTATTGGCCGAAAAAAAAAAATTGGGTGAAAAATGTTTGCACGTCGGAGCATAAGTTAGCGCAGTAGCAGACCTCCTTGTCTCTTTACTTCTCTCTCTCTCTTTCTTTCTCTCTCCCGTTTGCCCAGTGCTTACACAGGCGTACCACTTGCACACACATACACACATATATTCTTAGTATACAGTATCGTTCTCTTGCTCTTCTTGGTTTCCCTCCTCTACTCGCTCACATATCGCCGCAGTAGCGCCACTACCGCCACCATCGGAGTATAGTAGCCGCTGCTCCCGAGAGTGCCGTGCGTCTAAGCTCCTCGCGTTTAGTCGCAGCCGAGAGTTTTTATAGCTGCTCCGAAAACATGAAGCCGACACGCTTTCCCAGCTACGTCGTCGTCGTCGACGGCAACCTAGACGCCCGGCACCTTACTCTAGTTGTTATACCCTCTCGTTCCAGCTGGCTACCCTACTAATGGCTTCTCTCCTCCTCCCCCTTCCCAAGAAAGAGAAAAGACGCGAAGACTCGTCTCACCTACAGTATAAACAGTAGCAGCAGCATCAAATAACAATGCAGTTATCAACTTAGCCGTGTAACCTTTTCCCTTTTGTTTTTGCATGTGGAGTATATACGTCGGCTAGAGATGCCTAGAGGAATAAAAATCCGGGTTTACTACCACCACCTCTTTATTCCCCGGGCGACGCGTAGTCGTGCGCGTTACACACTCTTTCTCTCTCTGTCTCCCGTGTTATGTATTTACGTGGAATATTGCGTAACGCGACGGCACACTCTGTTCTGCGCGAGAGGTACACCGAGTGGTGTGTGCAAGGCTTCTGCGCGAAAGCGAACGGCTGTGTGTCGGCCCGAGCTATAGGGTATATAAAGTGGAAGGGAGAGAGAAAGACACACAGCACGCGGTCGCGGGATCTATGTAACCGTGTGCGCCAGCGTGAGCTGGTGTGCGAGAGTCAGTCAGCTCATGAAGGGGAGGGAGAGAGACAAGGGACAGAGATAGAATCACCGGGCGCGAGTTTTGTTGCTACTGCTGTGCTAGTGCTAGCAGCCACACACGTTTCGTACATATACGAGAGCAAGCGACTCCAAGTGCGTCGTCGTGCGACATATAAGCTCCGAGAGAAAAATAAATTCCGGCATTGTAAGAGGCTTGACCAGTCGACGATGCTCCTTTCTCCCATTCTCCACTTCTTCTTCTTCAGTATAGCTTTTCTCGCGCAAATACAGCTGTGTGTATGTATGCTTATTGGCTGCTTATTGGCGAGTCGCGTAACAACCTCTACTTTTGTTTCTATACCGATCTCAATTGCTGAGGCACTCTCTTGGCGTGTAATATGTTTTCTAGTGCAGCGTGGCAGCAAATCCCACTTTCTGTTGCGAATTAATTTTAGTGCGTGACCGAGCACGCGGGCACGGGGTCTTAAGCTCGACGTCTTGAGGAGAGAGAAAAAAAATGAATGAGTTTTTTAGGCTTACAGGCGTGTCCGAGGATCGTGCAAAGGGCACAATAAGGGAGAGTCGAAGGCGGCGACATAACGTGTGGGAAAAATGTATGCGGTCGCTCTCTCTCTCTCTGCTCGTAATCCTGAATCGCGCGCAATAAGGAGCCTCTCTAGGTTCCGAGCCTGTGCTGCTGTGGAGAAGCGAGATAACAAGTCGGCGCAGGCTTCGAGAGAGGTTTTGCGAATGCGAACTCTTTTTCACCCCTCTTTCCGCAGCTCTCTCGCGCAGCTCCTTTTATTCCTCGGCTTATTTTCTCTTCCGCCTCTCTCTCTCTCTCTCTCTCTCTCTCTCTCATTCTCAACCTATACTTCGATCGCTCAATCGCACTTTCTCGTCTGCTCCAGCCCGTCGCTCCCGTGCTTTTATTTTTGGGAAAGAGGGCGCGAGCGTGCATTGCTGCCTGCCTCTTACCGCCGCCCTCTCCTCTCGCGCCACTCTCTCTCTCTCTCTCTCTGTCCGGCCATCGCTGTGCTGCTTCTCCGCGGCCCGCGCGTCATGCACACACACTCACAACCACACATTTGTACGATACTGAGAGAAAGAGGGAAAGAGAAAGAGAAGGCTAGTGATGCTATAGTAGCCCTGCTGTGAGAGCGTGTGACTCACGGAGAGAGGGAACGCGCGCTTTTATTCCCGTAGCTCGACAACCGTCCGCGCGGGGGCCGCGTAACCGATGTTTGCGTGGGTGTAGAGAACGGCCGTGCGGGTGAGGGTGCCTTAACGTATCTCTGTGTGAGTGTATGAATATACGCATGCGCGCTGCCAGCCCGCCCATGATTCTCTCTCTTTCTCTCTCTCTCTCTCTCAATATCCCTCACCTCCTCGCACTAGTGTATATGCGGCGCGGCTGGTTGCTGATGGCCTTCTGCCGGCTCTTGCCGTCTGCGCTATAATATACAGTCGCTATATACTCACCGATTTCGCGACGCTTTTCGACTTAGCCCTGCAAACTATATAGTTAAATGTGTATAAAGTGAGCAAGGGAGCGGACGGGAGCAAAAAAGAGATAAAAGACGAGGCGGGCCAGGGGGGGAAGCAAAGGAGAGAGGACGCTCTCTCGACGCGGCCGCGACGGAACCGTGTGTTGACTTCTCTCTCTCTTGAGAGAAGAGAGGAGAGAGAGAGAGCTGGCCGGGAGACCGCGCGTTGCCGGGTGCGTTCTTCGCGTATTTTGATAAGAGACACAAGCTTTACCGCCGCTCCACGCGGCCCTCTGTGCTGTGCCATTCGACACGTGAGTGCAACATTTCAAATCCGCCGATTCCAGCAGGCAGCAGTGGCCGCCCGCGAGATTAAGTGTGAAAAAGAAGCAAAGCATCCTCCCACCTCCGGGACTTGCTTGGCTTCTTCGCAACGTCTCTATTGCTTTGCTTACCGGGGACGTAAAGCCGAGCAGCGGTGGTCGCAGGAATGAATAAAAAAAGGAGCCAAGCCGCTGCTGACGCTGCTGCTGCTGATGCTACAAATGCGCGTCTTCGAATTTACACTGGCTTACCGGCCAGGTAATTTCTTGCAAACTTCTTTCCTTCGAGTGTGAGGTTATATTTCGGGTGGAAACGAACCTCATGGCTATGTGGGGGACTATTTAGCTCCGGGATAAATGATAATCATGACTGCCTGAAGAATAGCAGCAATTTAAGTACTCAACGGTTAATGTTTTGTTTTACAGCATTTCCAATGTGATTTGAGATGAAACGCGTTCGCGGGGTGGACGAAATAACTCCGCCGGCCGCTGCAGCAGCGACACTGAGAAATAGCAGCGGCGGAGGAGCTGTTGGACCTGGAGCAAGCGGAGGAGGTAGTGGTGGTATAGAATACCACCCAAGCGGCAGCAATATTGGAGTTGTAACTACCCAACCTGTAAGGACAGCCCCTCCTAAAGACATGCCGAGTAGCATACAGTTTTCTCAAACCCAGCAGCAATATCCAGGTGCAATTGTTGTTCCATCTGCTGCTCCATCACCAGTTAAGGTTGGTACTCCTTTGATAACAGCTAATTTAACAAACAACAAATCTGTTCATTCATAAACTTTTACTTCAACAGACAAGCGGTACTGTTGGTGGTTTACCGGGATCAACATGCGCACCAAGCAGCATACCTACCAGTGTGAATTTACACAATACTGGCATTGGTGGTACAGCAAACCACAGCTCTGCTTTGCAGGCACCCGTGCCAAGCTCACAGGCACAACCTCATGCGCAACAAACATCTGCCATTAGACATAGGGTACATATTATCAATTACATTTGCATTTAATCTTGATAAATAGTAAAAAAAATCTTAAGCAAATTTTTTAATATATTTCAGACTGTTCAAGCATCAACACCTCCTGCTAGTAATGTGACTTGCAATGCTAATGCACAACAATTTCAGAGGTTAAAGGTGGAAGATGCTTTATCTTATCTTGATCAAGTCAAGTACAAATTTAATGATCAACCTCAGGTTTGTGCCCATATTTTAAATATAATATTGAGTAATATACTTCATCTCTTAATTTAAATTTTACATTTTTGTAGGTTTACAATGATTTTCTTGATATTATGAAAGAATTCAAGTCCCAAAGTATAGATACTCCAGGTGTTATATCAAGGGTTAGCCATCTTTTTAAAGGTCACCCAGAACTTATTGTTGGGTTCAATACATTTTTACCTCCTGGTTATAAAATTGAAGTTCAAGCTAATGAGCAAGGATATGCATTTCAAGTTTCGGTTAGTGTGCCGAGTCCAACAGCCACACATACTTCTACACTTTCTCAACACCATTGTACAGTAAATGTCGGATCTCCTCCCATTGCAAGCCCTCCTACCCAACCAGCTAAAGCGCCAACTCCAATTGTACAAATTATGCAAGGGTATGCTTTACTTTGAAGATTCTTTAAACTTTAAACCTTATTTAGTTAGAGAAACACAAATTTATTGTTATTTATTTTATTTCAGTTCTGGTAGTATACATCACTCAATAGCAAACAATATTACAAACAATAATTTGACTATTCACGGACCTACGTCGCCATCAGTTACGCCGTATAATAATTCGCACGTTACTCAAGCTCAGGCACAAGCAGTCAGTCAAGCCTTGAGTCAAGCACAAGATGGAGTTCCTAATACTGGACAGACGCAACAAAATCAACCCGTTGAATTTAATCATGCCATTAACTATGTGAATAAAATAAAAGTAAGCTTGCTTTTTACATTTTTTTGAAAATGATTTTTTATTTCTTTCTAATCAACAAATTAATAATAAATTTTGTATTTTTAGAATCGATTCCAAGATCAACCAGATAAGTACAAGCGATTTCTTGAAATATTACATACTTACCAAAAGGAGCAGCGAAATCTGAAAGATTCTGGTCATTTGGGTGGTAGTGGTAGTGGAGCTAGTGTTCAGGGAAGTGGGAAGCATCTAACTGAAGCTGAAGTTTACAGCCAAGTAGCCACACTCTTTAAAAATCAAGAGGACCTTCTTGTGGAATTTGGTCAGTTTCTTCCAGATGCAACAAATCAGCAAAGTGCCCTGGTGAGTACTTTTATCAAACTAGTATTTTACTAGATATTTCTCTATAATAAAATTTGTAAATTGAGTATCTGCTTGATATGTTATTTTAAGATCTAACTGAATCTGTGCATGGAACGAACATGTAAACATAAATTTTTGAATTGTTCATTCAATTATACACATTTTTTAATATCAAAACAAGATATTAATTTTATGTGATATTTCTTAGTGTTCAATTTGTTATATACTTGGTACAATGATAATTTGTAACTTATAAGTGATGTACTTCTCCACAATTGGTAGATTGTAGCTACTGTCTCTTGTTGTCTTCTCTCCTGTACTTTTTTTTAACTACGTGGCTGTCCTACAAACTGTCTCTAATTCTGATGGGTACCAGTCTGCTATGTTTCAGAGCAACAAGGTGGGTGCAGTAAACGACCACACGACTATTGTAAAGAAGCCGTTTGTTCCGAAAACGGCTTACAACAATGCAAGTGCGGTACCGCGTGGCGATTCGCACCGTGAGCCAACAGGACCAGGCAATTTGGAGCGCGATAATCACGACCATCGCGAACGTGAACGAGAACGCGAGAGGGGTCCTGGGAGCATCCGGGGCGACTTGGCCAGTATTGGTCCAAAATTCAGTCACAGTACTGGCCAGTTGAAAAGGAGTCCGTCATTTACGACGTCCATGTCAACTGGCAATTCCCACCCGCCTCATGGTCCACCTCCGCCCAAAAAACACAAGGTAGCGTCAGTTCGTGACGTCTCCATTGCCGAAGTTGGCAAACACGGAACACTCAACGACTATGCCTTTTTCGACAAGGTGAATATTATGATTTTCATCATTATTATTATCATTGTTATTGTTATTAAACTTTCTAAATTTTTTTATTTAATATTTACTTCATAATGTTTAAAAAAACGTTTCCAACTTCATATTATATTTTGAGTCAAAATTGAAACTCTTGATTATATTTTTTATATTTATTTAAGATTTCAAACTAATTATTTAATACTTCACATTTTTTCTAAAAAAAAAAAAGGTACGTAAAGCGCTTAGATCACCGGAAGTCTACGAAAATTTCTTGCGCTGCTTGGTGCTCTTCAATCAAGAGATCATTTCAAAGACTGAACTCGTGCAATTGGCAACTCCGTTTCTTGGACGTTTCCCGGAACTCTTCAGGTGGTTTAAAGATTTTCTCGGCCATATACCTGAGTCAAGTAGCGCTTTATCTACGACGGCAAGCACCAATCAAACTGGTGTCACAACGCCTAGTGGGGTTAGCATTGAAGCACTTCCTAACAATGTAGTTCGAAGCCATCAAGAAAGGCCACAGGGTGATCTCGCGATGGAAATCGATTACTCGACCTGCAAGCGATTGGGAGCTTCTTACTGTGCCCTACCAAAATCATATGCTCAGCCAAAATGCACAGGAAGGACGCAACTGTGCAGGGAGGTGCTCAACGATACTTGGGTCTCCTTCCCTACCTGGTCTGAGGATAGTACGTTTGTTACGTCTAGGTCAGTATTTACACGACTTTTTTTCTTTAATTTTTTTACTTTCCAGTGTTTTTAATCATTAATAAACTAATGCTTACAATTGGCAATTTTATTACAGAAAAACTCAGTTTGAAGAATTTATCTATCGTTGCGAGGATGAACGGTTTGAACTTGACGGTGTAATTGAGACCAATGCTGCAACGATTAGGGTGCTAGAGGGAGTACACAAGAAAATGAACAGAATGTCTCAAGAAGAACTTCAAAAATTCAAGCTTGATGACTGTCTAGGTGGATGTTCGCCAACTATTCACCAACGCGCGTTAAAGAGAATATATGGCGATAAAGCAGCAGACATTATTGAAGGTCTTAAAAAAAATCCTTTAGTAGCCGTACCTGTTGTTCTTCGCAGACTGAAAGGCAAAGAAGAAGAGTGGCGGGAAGCTCAAAAAGGATTTAATAAAATTTGGAGGGAACAAAACGAAAAGTATTATCTTAAATCGTTGGATCATCAGGGAATAAATTTTAAACAGAACGATGTAAAGGCTCTCCGATCAAAGAGTTTATTTAATGAAATTGAAATTTTGTATGACGAGGTTTGTACAAATTCGTAATAATTATTGTTATAAAATCTACGTTGTTTTAATATGAAAATTAATAACACTTAAAATTGGATTTTTAGAGGCACGAACAGGTTGATGAAACTGGAGATAATCAAAATAGCAATGGTCCACATTTAATTTTACCGTACAAAGATAAATCCGTCTTAGATGACGCTGCCAATCTTTTAATACACCATGTCAAACGTCAAACGGCGATTCACAAAGAAGATAAGCAGCGCATAAAAACTCTTCTTAAACATTTTATTCCTGATCTGTTTTTCCATCCTCGACAAGAACTCAGCGACGACGAGCAAGATGAAGACAGTAAGTGGAAGTTTATAAATTCTTATTTCGACAATCCTGAAACTCAACTGTAAAGGTACTAAAATTGTTTATTTTATACTAGGTGAAAATGTTAATCCGGCGATATGCGGAAATACCACACAAACGTCCACGACAACGTCGTCTCTAGGTTGTGGACTTCAAGGTAACAGAAATAAAGCTGCAGCTTCGCCAACACCGTCTTCTGTTTCGATAAAACAGGATCCAGATGCGAAACTACCGCTGCACGCCCTTTCTACAGATCCCGAAGAAGCTTACACGCTTTTCATGGGGAGCAACAATTGGTATCTCTTCCTGAGGTTACACCAAATACTCTGCGAGAGACTAACAAAGATGTTTGACAGGGCGGTAACGCTTGCAGAAGAAGAATCTCGGTTCAAACAGCAACGGATAGAAAGTACGGCTGTTGCCTTAAGATTAAAACCTAAATGTAAGTAGTGTAAACATTGTAATGAAAAATTTTCTAATAATTATTTAATAATAAAATTTTGTAACATGGTCAAATTCTTTACAGGTGACATTGAAGTAGAAGAGTATTACCCATCCTTTCTTGAGATGGTGAAAAATGTTTTGGATGGCAACATGGAAAGCAATTCATATGAAGATACACTTAGAGAAATGTTTGGAATTCATGCTTATATTGCTTTTACTTTAGATAAAGTTGTAACTTATGCAGTGAGACAGGTACTGTCCCAACTCTATTACTTATTTTTTGTTTGTTTCTTTTTAAAATTATTTTATTACCTAATTTTAATCGTAAAAATTATGTATTCTAGCTTCAGCATTTGGTATCAGACTCTGTATGTCAACAGTGTATGGAGCTGTTTCAGCGAGAACAGAGGCAACCAAAAGAAAGTACAGGAACTGGTGGTTTGTGTTCAACAGCTTATTTGAGAGCTGCTAACGAAGCGGCATATCAAAGAAAAGCAGAAAAGTTGATGGCTGAAGAAAATTGCTTTAAAATATACATTGTAAGTATTTCGTATAAATCAAAAAAAATAAAAAAAATAAATAAAAAAGGCTGTAAATAAAAAATAATTTCTAATTATTTGTCATTTAATTTCAGTATAAGAAAAATTGTAAGATGACAATAGAGCTGTTGGACACAGAGGGAGAAGAGTCAACCGATAATAATTGTAGAGATCGGGACAGGGAATCTGTGGCAACGACAGAAAAATGGTCGGCTTATGTCGAAAGATTCTCGTCATCTACTGGACAAGCAAGTCCCAAGGATGTACCGACTTCATCAGACAATGAGCCACCAGCCAATCATCCTGTGAGTAGCGACCAGGCGGCAAGGGGGGGGAGGGGCAGAAAACGCAAGAACACTGACATTAACAAGAAGGTATAGGACCCACATCCCTTACAATTGCCAACGTTGTAGATTGCGTTTTCGCGTGATAAGTAATGTACTTTGAGCGGTACACGCACTTGTGATTTTCTCGTCGACGGCTGTTTGCTTCATCGACAGGCAGTTTCCGCCCGAGACAACGTCAAAAATTTATGATCGTACTCGTGTGTATATATATACACATACATATATGTGTGTGTGAGCAGATAATATCTTCTAGGAATTTGAAACGAGAATATATTCATTTAAGTTTTTTTTTATAACTTAAAGGTAACTACCTTTAGGAAAACATGACAATGGGCTAGTGATTGTAAATTTTTGTCCATGGATTAGCAATAATCGCACTATTTAGTCCAGCTTAAGAGAATTTAATGAATTGCTAAAAGCAAAATTTGTTTCGATTCATTACTCGATACTAAGTGTCGATGCAGCAATTCATTGAAGATTTAGTTTCGATTTTTTTTTCTTTTTGTTTAATATTATAGGGAATAATTTCTGTTTGCAGTAAAAGTAAATCTAAAAGATTGTTTGTACATTTGGTATATTTTATTTTTTTTTAATTGTACATTTGTTATTACATAGCTTGGTGCTATTTAATACATTAGCAGTATTTAAAAAATAAGCATTCATGTTTAGAGTATTTTTTGAATGCAGTACTTTCGACAAGGCTATTTATTTATTAAAAATTTTATACTGTCAGTGCTTGCATTTTATTATGGTCTTTTCAGTAGCTTTTTCTCAAAAAGCCATAATGTTTTTTTAATAATAAATAACCAAAATCTACGTTTACATTTTAATAATTTTTAATTTAATTTATAAGGTTGAAAACTCGTACTATTTGTATTTCAAATTAAGGGACATGGGTTTAGTTAAAAGAAAATCAAATTTTTTTAATTCTAAAAAATGTTGTATATTAAAACTGAATTATTTTACTCTCGAAAATTAATTTAATATTAACTTACGTAAGTTGGATTTTTAAGCTGACTTTTGAATATAAATGTTAAAATCGCGATTTAAAAAAAATTAAGCGAACGAATTGAAGGAACTGTTGCATAATTTTAAAGCAGAAATACGTCGTTTTTCATACATTTTAAAAAAGAAGTGAGACTAGAGAGATTTTATAGTTAAAAAGTTCTCGTAAGTTTTTAATAAAATAAATGATTAGAAATGCAGAAAGCATCCGTTGCCATTGTAGGCGTGAAATCGATAAAACGGGTAATGAGCAACGGGTGCAGGTTATGCATGTTTAATTCTCTAATGTGATTCCCTTAGCACATAGTCGTATTCGTCGTGATCGATTATTAATCATCGAATATCTTTATTAATGATAATTGCTAGATGATATTTTCCAAAAATAAATTTGTAAAAAAAATTCTAAAATCACGCTGTATATTCAGAAAGAGCCTTGTAATTTTACATTTGACTTTGCTACAGTGCTTTAAAAACAAAACAACTTAATGAAATGTTGAGGGAATTGCAATAAGAATTTAATGTATATGTGTACAACATACATATATATATGCATATATATGTATATATGCTACAATTTCTCTTCGATATTTGTAAATATTCCATAAATTAGAGGTTGTATATAATTGAATAGAATTTTTATACGTTATTTCGAAATTAGTTAAAAAGGAAACAAAGAAAACAAACGGTCGTAAATAGATATATGCACTTATGTACATTGTAAAAACAAAATAGAAATGAAATGTGAAAGAGAGGGGGATGACGACTAAATTGGCTTTGTTCACATTTTAGATTAACTTTTATCAATCACAGCAAAAAATCTGCAAGACGCACACAGATTTAAAACGACATTTGGTCAACCGTTTTTTTTTTCGTTCACGCATAAAAGCATTCACAATTTTGATAAATTTTGATAAATAATAAAATTAAAAAAAATTGCGACTGAAATAAATAAATATTTTAAGGTAAAAAATAAATTTCAACAAAGTTGTAAACTTTCATATTTCATTTTAAATCTTTTGCACTTATAAATTTGTTTAACCAAAATTGTGATTGTTTAAGAAACACGGTTAACCATCTGACTTGAGACAAATCGACTTTTACGTTCGACAGTATTGCGTTATTAATTTTCTTTTCTTTTTTTTTTTTTTTTTAATTTGTACATACAAAATGCACATTCGATAAAATGACAGAAGAAAAGAGCAAAAATATTACGTCCACGTACACGTAATTCGAAATAAAATATCGTTTCAAATAATAACAATAATAATAATAAAAATAATAAAATAAATAAAATAAGTTCTCTCGCGTTCTCTGTTCATCAAAAAGTAAAAAAAACATGGTTTTTGTATCATTTTTCGAACTCTGCATATTAACGTTTTATCGTACATCTTAAATATCACTCTTACATTATTTCATCTTGCATATTAAGAACTTACAAAAAAAAATTAAGAAACTCAAAATCTTCCTTTCTCATTGCCGCGAGAAATTCTAGAAGAGATATTAGAAAATAAAATAAGTAAAAGCAATATTACAATGAAAACAGTTAAATGTTTTTAAAATGGTGGAATTTGATAGAAACAACAAAAATATTAATAAACCATTTGAGCTTTTTAGAATTTGAAGTAGTGAAAATTATTTAGTACACGTACAAACGTAAATGAAACTTGCATAAAAAGATTGTTACATAATAGTAATGGGTCTTTAAAAAGTGACCGTTCTCGCATAAAAAAAGTTTTAATGATTTTTTTTTCCGAAAAGTGGTGAAAAATATAGTTAATAGAACATTCTTGACAACATATATATTCATATATATGTTCGAGGGATGAGAGAGGGAGATAAACTGAAAAAATGCTTTAATCATTACTTGCCGAGAAGCATTGGTAGAAAAAAGTGTAAAGGGTGAATATAATAACGAGGCATACGATAAAGTACACGTTTCATTTGTAAATGTAAGAAAAATTCGCATCCGTATTCTTCCCTTTTTCAATTTTCCCTTTCGGAAACATCTTTTTAAAGCCGGTGATTTTTAGTCTCGAACTACATTATAGATAGATCTATATATATATAAATATATAAATATATATATGATAAATATGAATATATTTTGTATCTTTAAATTGTATATGAAATGAACATGCATATAATGATATAAATGGCAACAATATTGTATAGAAGAGAGATATTGAAATACATGAACGATGCTTTTAAACATTATTGTCTAATATCTTTTTTGAACCACTGAATAATAGAAAAGTGACAAGAAGTCAAAATTTTATTTATTATTTTCTAATTTGTTTCTTTTCAAGTACGTTATTATTGTTGGTATACGTATTATTATTACCGTTAATTTTCATTTTATTGCTCGCTTATTATTTTAACGAATTTTTTCCCTCTATTCGATCTTAATTTTACAAACCTTTATTCGGTTGGCTGAAAGTTAGCTTTTTTTTGTTTATTACTCAAAATACGTGTTACTAGATGCAAAATACGCAAATTTGTTGCTATGTTGTACATATGCCAATGCTTACATCCTTTGAGCGATGAACTTTTTTTAATTATTTTTTTATCCTTTCTTCCACTTTAGCGACTTTTTTCAGCAATCATTAATCATCTCTTTAAATGTGAAAGCTTTGAAAAACTGTTGTTAGCTTCAAAACGTTCGATAAAGTTATTTTTTTTGTTATCCTGTGATGAATGAATTTAATAGTCTTTTTAAAGACATCAATTTTTTTATATTATATCTATTATAAAAATGAATAAACTTGAACTATTTAATAAGTTCAAAGGTCTAATTTTATTTCGAACCCTCTTATAAGCTCCTTGAGTACACGATTATTTTGAACATTCGTAAATTTTCAAATCGTCAATACTGATCAATTATTTGTATTCACAAGAAAATTACAAAGAAAATTTTTAGTTTTATTGAACGTTATGAATTTAAGCTGGACAGTTTTTTAAAATGTCTTTATTTCATCACATCAACATCATCTAAAACGAAGGTAGTCAAGAGAAGAAGATACAGGTAGTTTTTAAGATGACTAAAACTTTAATGTAAAAAAGCGTGCGGGCGTGCGTTAAAAAAATAGAGATAATTATTATTATTATTATTATTATTATTATTTTAATTAACATTAAGTGACGTATAACGATACACTGACATTATGATTATCATTCCTAACGTTAAATTATCTTACCCATTAGAGCAGAACGAGCGTCGATGATGATGCGCAAGCTTGCAAGAGACTGCGTCCACGACTCTTCGTTTACGCTGCCGATCATGTAAACGCCATTGCCTTTCCTGCCTCCTTTTCTCAGACCTACGATTGCCTTAGCGATTATCCTTAAACCGATGACGTTTCCACCTGGTAATCAGAAAACGATTTCACGACTGACCAAAATCAACCAAGTCATTCATTTTATTTAAAACTTATAATTTTCATCGCGTTAGCATTTTTGTTTGTCTCGTACGATGAATCAAATAACCGGGAGCCATTGTTTTTTGAAAATGCCAGACGAATCACAAGTCAAGTTTGTTTGTTTACTTTTTTCCGAAAGCCCAAGCGGATAGTCGGCAAATTTCAAATTGTGCATTATTTATGTCTTTAAAACTAATTTTTTTTCTCTATTCTTTTTATTGTATTTCACTTCTTTATCGATTTATCTGCTTTTAATAGATATTCATAACTTTTTTTTTTTATATAATTTTCAAAGGCACCCGTGTGACGAATAAATTGATAATTGTTGTAGATTGATGGAAATGGATGGAGCTCTTTAGACAAGGTTTTGGCAGGTCGCAAACGGATGTTTCTTTACCGGAACGTACGGCAATATAAAAAGCATGCAGCCCGTAGAATGAGAAACTGTTTGCCTGGCACTGCGAATTTCGATAAAGTTACCGAGTAAGTAGTTATTTCGTAGCTGGTGTTTTACATTCTCATTTTTTATCAACCAGATCATCTGCATTTTTTTTTTTTCATTATCCTTATTAATTTTACCATGAAATTTCAGCTCAGACAGCAAAAAGTCATTTGGAGCCAAAGGGACGAACGACTCCGACATGGTTGTGTCCGATGAAACGCAGTGCACTTTTAATAATTATCAAATAACGTTTATCGTCGAGAAAATGTTCGTTTACAGAAAAGGCTGCCTAACGCGATCGAAGCAGGTAAGAAACTTGTTACTTTGTTTCGACATCTCTTTCAACTCGCACCTTCTTACAAGTTTGACATTAAAAAAAAAAAAAAAAAATGACTACTCTCAAATTGCAGGCTCACCGAGCGGTCACGAAAAGCATGTGCTCAAAGTTCCAGCAATGGCATTTCCAGTGGACGAGCAAAAATGTGGTTGACCCGCAGCATCGATTGTGCCAGGACTGGCTGATGGGCCGGTACGAGAACCTTGTGCCCCACCGGACGCGGGTCATAACGGACAACGACCAGTCGCGCACGCCTTATCGGCAGTTCAACCGCTACTGCATTGATCGGCTGCAGCCCGATCAGTTGGCTGACGCTCAGGCGACGAGATCGAGCGATTAAGTGTTTTTTACTTCCGAGTCCCGAGCCGATATACACAAGGCTACAGAGGATGTGTTGCTTCGTCTTCGTTGCGCGTGTAAAAAGAACAGAGGCTCATCAGACGAAGCGGTGGTTGACGACGAAATCACTGCTGATCCAAGCTACGGAGCCTTCGCCATCCCCCCCCCCTTTCCCCCCGCCCTCCGAGTGCCCAAATTGCGCTCATATAGCGAAGGATCGTGTCTTGAAAGGTATGTGTTCGGAGCAAAAGCCTCTGACGGACAGACTTTAGCAAGTGTATACGAACTCTACAATTAAAAGATTAATTTTATACTTGTAAATACAAAAAGGTATCGATTTATGTGATGGCCCCCCCTAATACGTGTAATATTTTTTTGAGATAAAAAGAGAGAAAGAAAGATTTATATTTCGTGATGTGATTGATTTAACTTGAATAGCTCAAGTAATATACGAGATCATGTACCTTAAATAGTGTAGTATAAAGATTGCGACACACTTTCTGCTGCCAGGAACCTTGTCAATATCTCGTTTCTCGTTTGGTAGTAAAATGTGCTCACAGGTTCAACAATCAGCACATATACAATCCCATTGCATTATTTTTCATTAAGTTAACACTTTTTAAAAGAGATATAGTTATAAGAAAAAGTGTAAAAACAAAGTTTCTTTTGTTGTTTGTATTGCTAAGTAGTAAGTTAAAAATAAGAAAATCAGCATCACTTTGTTTATATTATTCAATATAAGTAGCACTTCGTTATGCTGAATTGTTAATGTAAATTGTTTATTAAAAAAAATTTTTATGAAGATTCTTTTACTTTTTCGAGGAATTATACTAAAGGTATATTTCACCTATATTTTATATTTAAAAATAATACTTATGTTTGTTGTGCTAAGTTTTCTGATTGATCAGCGTCAAATCATTTGAATGATTCTTGAGTACTTTCAGAAAGTTATCTGAATAGCAGAAAGTGGAGGGCCTTAATTTTTTACCTGAAATATTAGGCTACAAACTTTGTTGTAATATATTAATGTGTTGTAATAAAGTAAGATAATCATAATAAACGTGACATTAAAAATTAAGCTAACATTGATCAAGGAGGACTGACATGAGAAAGGCAGCAAAAGAAATCAGCCTTCTATCGATAACTCTGTATAATTTATATAGGAATAGTATAAATATTAAATATAATTCCATAATCGTGTACAAATAAATTTAATATTTAAAACTTGTGACACTGGATCCCATATTATATGTGATTATATTTTGGTGGATATCAATTATTTTTAAAAAGACATGTGCTTGTGTTTTTAACGAGTTTTTTTAAGCCTTTTATATCTTGTGATTCCAATTAGTAATAATTCTAGAAACGTTGAGAATCTTATCAAATTTATTAATAATAAAAATTTAAGCAAAGTAATTATAGTTTTTATAATAAAGATAAAAAAAGACAAAAACACATGCACTCTTAAAACAACTAGCTAGAATTTGATATTAATCTAGCTAGTTGATAATTAAAAAAAATAATTGTGTAATTAAAATATGTAAAATTATATAATTTAATACTTATCTGTATATTTTGCACAAATAATAAACATTATAATTCATACAATAATGAAAAAATAATGTAATAAGCATTTTTTAGTCATATATATGTTAATTTGAAATTAATTTTTATTTTAATTTTTATTTTTATTGTTTATGCAGACTTTATTCTTTTTAAAGCTGTGTCGATTTTCAAAAATAAATACAATACAATTTTTATAAATAAGATTTTTTTTTTAATTTGAAATAGAGATTTGAAGCAATAAAAAAATGTAAAATGTGAAAATTAATGTATGCTAGTCATCATCAATATAAACATATATATGATAGAAAGTATAAGTTACTTAAAATAATAGTATTGATAAATATTACAAACAAGATTCATGAAAAATGTTCTATTTATTTATGTTTTGCAGAAAAGGCATTTAACATTTGAGCATTGAATATTTATATTAAACTTGTAATTTATTTCTTCAACAATGTCAGTTTAACAGGTCTAAAAACTTTGAAAAATAAGTCTATCACAAAGAAGTTAAGTCAAAATGTAAAAGGTTTTAAAATTATTTTAACTGTTAAAATTCGTTAATTATGTACATATATACAATTGCAACAATATTTCAATTTTTTTTCAACTGCTGGAATTATTGTAAGAAGGCCTTCCTGCTAATTCTAATAGATATCGATCTGGATGATCCAGCCATTCGGAAGTACTTAGTTTTACAACTCTTTGTTTTTCTGCTTCTTTCACTTGCCACTTCTTTATTTCTATTTGTTTTTCTCTAAAATAGTAAAAATTTAATTTTTTTTAAATATTCCAATATACGATTATTAAAACACATTATAAAATAAATCGGATGCCATTTAATACCTAGATTTTGTATCGCCGCAGCCCCAGACTTCAATACTGGATATGCGATAAGGCACGCCGGCAAAAGTAACTTCGTTGAAAGATTGGTCGATTATGACACAAGGATTGCGTGGATCGGTACCGGCTCTCAGGCCTTGAGGATAGCCTCTGATGCTGGTATTTAAGTACAAGAGTTTGCAGCCTCGCTGGACAACTCGGTAACTAGGTAGCATTTCAATCACCATTGAATCTTCATTTCCCCAATACAAATGGGATTCGTGCCATTCAACAGCCGAGCAAATGCAGTAGGTTGGATAATGGCTGCGGTCATCGGTATCACTGACACCGCGTATGAAAAGCAACGTAGGGCCCTTATATCCAAGTACATGGTACAAAAAACGATTTGAGCCAGCTCCATCTTGATTGCTGTTGTAAAGCAATGTCCAATGGCGTGGACATACTGTACCCGACATTTTTGTTATGAGAGCCTGCATGCTTTCCTTATTATTGGGCTTTTCCTCCTCTATCTGCAACAATAAAACGTAAGATACTATTTTATTTTCCAGAAAAGAATAAAAAAAAATTTGTTTGATAATTAGTAAATTATTAATAATAGACAACCAATAAAAAAATAATTATTACCTTTGTATAACAGCTTGGTAATGTAACAGCCAAAATCCAAACATGACTAACAGGTAACAATGCTTCAGAAAGATCACCATGTTCAGGTTGATCCAAAACAGGTGTGGATGGCACTAAGTGAGGTCCAGATTGTTCATCAGACATTAATGTCTTACCACTGCGATAAGCAGTTGTTAAAACATGAATAACATATCTGTGAATGCCAAACACAATACGAGGACAATTTTGCCACAGCCAATTACTAACAAAACTGACTGATAAAGTATTTTTACCATGGAACTACAAATTTAAATTATTATTAATTATGTTGAATTAAATCTAATTTAATAGACAATATAAAATAATTATTAATACTAACACAGGCAGTAATAACTGCAGATAAAGTATTAAGTAATTGTGCACAAGAACCACCTCCACTAGCTGCCATAGTTAGTCTGTATGAAACTATAAGTAACTCTCTAAGGCCATCAGGAGTAATTTCACTTTCTTCTTTGTTTTCCGAAAACATTTTCACATAGTTTTCCAAAACAGTCTGATCATTCATAATAGCAAGAAACTTTTCAGTTTGCTGTTTAAATGCAGACTGCCCCATGTATATTGTTGTTGCTTTTGATGACGTATGTAAATGTGCAAATAATTTATTAGCAAGTTCTGGATAATGCGGAAATAAATACTTTTGAAAAACTAATTTTGTTATGCCATTGACTGCTTCTTCCTTTTGAGCAATTTCCGATAAAATCTGCAAATAAAATTTGTATTTAGTGTTTGATAGTCAAATAAATATAATTTTATATAAATAAGGTAAATTTTTTATAGATGTAAAATACATTGAAACGTTATCATCTCATAAATTTACAATTATGTGTGAGTAAAACTCACACGTGTGTGCAATTGGAATTTGATAACAATGACTAAGAAGAACCAAGTTATATTTTGCAGATAAGAATAAGAATGTATGATAGAATAAGATAATGTTGTAAAGCTGTACTTGGCAATATTTTATAAATTGTCCAGCTCTAGGATATTTTAAAAGATCGTCATTGCGGCTGATAATGCAGCAAGGAAAACAATAACAGGACATCAAAGTAATGTTATGATGATGGAAAGAGAAAAAAAAACGGGCGAGAGCGCGGAGAGAAAGAAGGCGAATAAATACCGATGAGTTTTCGCACTTACCTTAGCAAGTCTGTCAACTGGCAGGAACTGGGTATGTGCGGTGTTCTGAATGTCAGCGCCGGAGGGACTGCGTGACATAGAGGCTTGCTGCTGCTGCATTTGTGCCGTTTGGGTCGGGGAGCCGCCGCCGCCGCCAGCAGCAGCCAGCTGCTTGCCGACATTGTCT
This sequence comes from Anagyrus pseudococci, assembly GCA_030522585.1. NCBI lineage: Eukaryota > Metazoa > Arthropoda > Insecta > Hymenoptera > Encyrtidae > Anagyrus > Anagyrus pseudococci. The sequence goes on from JAPYYQ010000377.1 coordinate 66,540, forward strand.
TGTGCAGCGTTTGACTTTGCACCGGCGGCCTTTTTGCCGCGGGCCATCTGATTGCCCATGTTGAGGCGTGGGGCTCCGCTACAGGACAGACGACGTGACGCGCGGCCGCGGGGCGTATATGCAATACATATACGCGCGGCGTGCGAGCGCGAGAAGAAAGTGAACAACTTTAAGTACGACGACAGTCTATATCAGTCAACAGACGACGCAGCACGCGTGTGCAAAAGGGCCACCCTAACCTCCGGGAGCTCCGACCGCGACACGGTATCAGGAGGTAGAGAGAGAAAGAGAGAGTGCAGTCGCGGCGAGCTGCCCCTGCTGCTGCTCGTCGAGAAGCAACCGCAATAGTCATATATATATAGATGCTGCGTTTCCACTCTCTCTCTCTCCCTCTCTCTCCTTATTACACACTCTTATAGAGCGACCCGAAGTGCCTGGTGCCACTGCAGTCTGCACCAGACAATCTAGTCCGCTAATGCAGCTCGGAAAATACAAGGACAAGGGGCCTGCACCTGCGCTGCCTGCAGCAGCCTTGCTTAAATTGCTGCTGCGTCGTGTATCCTCCTCTCCTCGTGACGTGAAACTCGTTCTTCTTCTTGCGTTTGCGTGCCCGTCAACCGTGCGCGCCGCGCCGCCTATAGGTATAGGTATACTACTTTGCTGTGTGTTGCATCGTTGCATGATAAGTATGGCACGGCTCTGATAGGTAGGCTGGAAGTACGCGACGTTCGCAACGCGGGACGATCAAGTCGAATCGGATGACAATTTCATTGAGCTTTATTTCCGATGTGACTTTAATGCACGCTTAGACGTTTGCATCGTTACAGCAAATAGATAGCTTTTTATAGATAAAAATTACACTTTTCATTTGATTCTAAGGGGGAGGGGAGTTTTATTGAAATTGAATTTGAAAGGAATTATTGTGTTTTTAGTTTGTTCATACTAGTCATATTTATTGTGTAATTTGTTTGCAGGATGAATTTGTAAAATGAAATACAAAATTCAAAGATATTTTTTCAATTTATTTACAACAATCTTAAATAAATGATTCAGAGATTAAAACAATCACAGTTTTTTTTTTCATAAAAATCAGTAAAGTTTTAAATATTTGCACCACTATTAATTTGACAAACCTTAAAAAACTATTAGCATTTATAAGCTAATCATCAACTGATGATGGCTCAGTTCCAAAGTACCTATCGCCAAAGTTACCAATACCTGGCAGTACATAGAACTTTTCATTTATTTCTGGATCTAGTGCAGATGTCACTATTTTTACATTAGGAAAGGCATAAGCTATCGAATGTACACCTGACTCTGCCATAAGTAAAGAGACTAGCATAATATTGTTCTCTGCAACATCATGATCAAGCAGCACTCTTATAGCCATCATTGCAGCAGCACCTGTTGCTACCGTAGCGTCCATCAAAATTACTCTGTAGTCTTTTATGTCTTTTGGCAAGCGCTGATAATATAATTCAGGCTCTCCAGTCTGTAGATTTGTTTGGATTAAAATTTTCCCTATACGAATATCTTTACAAACGTCCCTTACAGCTTGCTCCATGGTTTCGCCAGCGCGTAAAATCGAGACACCACATATTTTGTCGGTAGCGCTTCGTTTTCCATTGTATGAAACTCCTTGGGGTGTTTCAACTGTTATTTCCTTGAAAGGTAAAAGTGATAAAGCATACTCTATTACTAATCTTATGAGGCGTTTTGAATAAAATATAAATTCATCTCTGTGTGTATTTTTATTTCTTATGAATGTGTGTAAGCCTTTGATCTGTGGTGTGTCTGGAAGTAGGTACAAGGAGTCTGGAAGTGGCTGACCATTATGAGAGTGAGCAAGTTTTTCTCTCAGTTTGAAACCTCTTAACTGCAACTGAGTGTGTACATGCTGAACTATCAATTCTATTGCCACTTCATTATCGCCTCCTCTCGGTACAATAATGTCTGCGTGAACCATCGACGGTGCTATGTAATAATAAAAAGAAGGCTTTACCATTGTACTGTATTGTTTTAAGACCCCTTCCAAGTCTCTACCTCTTTGCGAAATATCTCTTTTTAAACGCCGTGCTAGTCTTATATCTGCGTCTGTATCAACAAAAACCTTCATGTCACACATTTTTAGAACATCTGCATGATAAAAAGTTAATATTCCTTCAAATATAATAACATTAGCACCGTACATCATTTTCGTTCGAGTTTCTCTACTATGCGTTACAAAATTATAAATGGGTACTTCGACTTTTCGACCTTCTTTAAGTCTTTGGAGTGTGAGTTTCAATAATTCAAAATCAAAAGCATCTGGGTGGTCAAAGTTGTATTCATTTCTTGCTGCTTGTTCATGTTGCTTTTCATTCAAAACTTTATAAAATGAATCCATGCTTAATAAAGTAACCCAAGGTACATCAAGAGATTCTATAATTTTAGTAGCAACAGTTGTTTTTCCTGAAGCACTACCACCACATATTCCAATGACAAAAGGTTCTACTTGCTGTCCGGCA